>JASDQU011442732.1:2649-21668 GCA_032191745.1 Picea mariana | reverse complement strand
TGTGGCTATAGTTGGCATGGTCTGCCAGATTTGGCGGACCCGCCAACTAATTTTTGTTTCAAAATTCGTTCACGGGTTGTCCTTGTGCATTTCCCACCTGCCACGTGGCAGCCCCTGATTGGTCCATGTGGCAACCTCTCATTGGGCCATGCTGCCCCCTACCAAGTCAACACGCCACATCAACATGCCATGTCAGTCGTACGGACTGTACAAAATGCCATGTGGCACGATCTGATTGGTCCACAGATCGGTCCGAAAATACAATAACCGGGTGACATGTGGAAACCTTTGGTGCTGCCATGTCATCATGTTGATGTCAACATGCCATGTGTCACTTCCCTTCTCCTACCACGTGCGTTGTACGAATGATGACATCATCCGTACATATGCTGGCGTAAGCAGTATGGATGCTGACTTATCCTTGCTCATTGGGCTAGGTTGACCAAACTTTCACTGTGAATATATTTCAATCCGTAACTCTGTTTGACGATTCATTTGCGCCGTTAGAAATCTTGCGACGCGCTCTTCGCGATCATGCCATTTTCATCGAGTTTTGGGAACTTGGAATTTTTTCCCTTTCTTTGTTTGCTGGAGCCATTCTGAGCGTTCTGATTTGCCTATGTGAGTTATGAGTTGTTCTTAGCCTTCTCTAGATCCTTTTTGGATCAACTAGCCACTTCATCTTGAGCTGCATGGGTTGAGTCAAAGTCCACTTTGACAATTTCTGCGTTCTCCAAGAGCTGGTGAATAGTTTCATCTTTCTTGAGAGCCCCACAATTAGAATCGATAGATTGCATCTAATTAAATGCACTTGACTGTTCTCCTTTGGATAAGTTTGTGACCATAGTGTGGAGCATGTTGCATTTCCCTTCCAATATAGAGGTTTGATGTTTGAATTGAACCAAAGTACCCATCATTATAGCAATTTGTGAGGTTACCTGATTATCCTGTTCTTGAATTCTTCATGTAGCTGCCAAAATAAAACTTTTGTTGCCCTAGATGTCTTCCTCGTGACTTCTCAATGCCTATCTGATCTCTTACAGTTCTCTATAATCCACTTGATGACCAAACAAAGTTACCAACTTGATGAGAACTCTCCAAAGTTCTCGTTTTTTAGAGGTGTTGTTTTTACCCCCATTTCAAAAAGTGGTGCTACCAGTAGCACTCCTTTTTTGTTTGGTGGTTAAAATTATGACTGAGTTGAAACCGTTCCCTTGACCATTAGTATCATCACAAATAAAAAAAGTTGAAAATGACTCCTAAATCGAAAAGTGTAAATATTTATTAATGTACTTTTTTATTTTTTAAATTTATGTTAAAAAATAGATAAATTGGGGGAACAAAAACTCCATAAATGAGTGGAAGAAGAAGAAGAATAAATTCACACACACATAACACAATCTTAAAAAAAAATCGAAAAAAGGAAAACATAAATCTTAAAAAAAAAATGAAAAAGGCGCCCTTCATTTCTCTTTTACCCTTTTAATAAAGTAAAGTGACTTTATAAACTGCAAGTCACTTAAAACGTCTCTTTTTATTAATTACTCAATGTCACTTTTAATATGTTGTTTTTTTTCTCCGTGGACATTAAATAATTAATTAATTCCCTTTTTCCACTAACTATAGCCTACGAGAATCACTTAGGCTACTTCGTCAATCTCTTGGAGAGATCATTTGGAAAGGGACATTGCACCTATATACACCAAACAACTGCCCTAGGCACTTTGCTTTTGAATGAAAGAGAGAAGGATAAATGGGTTGGCTTACCCGTACTCTAGAATAGAAAGAAGACCAAGCATACTAACCAATTCAAGAAGCAAAATTCCACCACACTAGTGGTCGAGCCAATATTCCTGCAACTCCATCATGAATAGTCATCAATCCCTACCATTGTCCCACAATGATCCCAAAGTAATCCTCCTGTGGGTTCAATTGCGTTCAAGAGTCTATGTTGCTTCGTGTGAGTTGAGGGAGGGAATCTCTTCACATTATATACTCCAATAAATGATGAGCTTGCTTTGTATGATGCCATGTGCATAATTAATTAGATGTGATGTGCTTGGTCCTTCATGGTTAACTATGGGATTGGTTGATTGTTGGGTTTACCATTAACCATGATTTCCCCCATTTTCAAAAGAGTAGCTCGATTGACACATGTATTTGCAAGGGCGTTGTGCTCTTGTAATACATGGAAATACTTGACCTTTGAAAACTTTGCCTACTTGGTTTATCCTTTCTAGAAGAGATGCTTAAAGAATATCGCATGGACTTGTGCTCAAAACCAAGTGCCTAACGACATTTTTTGAATAACCTATCACACATAATATTTGTATATGAATGATTGAAGCAATTATAAGCCTTGCAACATAGTGTAGGCTTCAACCTGGTTATTTGTTGACGTACCCAGACCCCAAACAAATTTAAAATCAAGAATTCCTTCAAGGCTCAGAATAACCTCCCATGCACTTGCCACCCCACATGCTAGTTAGGGTTTTTTTCGCAAGGTATTTGGATTCCAATGTAATAGGATGACCTTATATTTGCTAAAAGGTACACCCCCTAAGATGAAATTGACGGGTTATTGATAATTTCCTAGAGGAATTAGACCAAAGTAATTGCAGGGGTCGAATCTTTGAATGGAAAAAACATTGGATGCCTACACATCTAAAATGACTTTTGATCATGATGTGACTTAATATATTGCTTGTAGATTGGGGCACCGTGTTTACAGTGCTTGTAGAATTAACCTTTTGTGATCATGTTACTTTTAAAATTATTCATTGGAAGAGTTGGTTATGATCCCTTGCTACTTACATTGTATTGATTGAAAGGTTTCTAGTTCAAATCCCCTGGCAATAACTTTGGCTTCCCTAGGAACTTATGTGATAGTGGCTAGCTACAATGATTATGGACTTAACTTGCATCCATATGGTCACTTTAAGGTGATTTGTTGGAGGAGTTGGTTACGAGCCCTTGCTACATACACTGTATTAATTGAAAAGTCTCTAGTTTGAATCCTCAAGCAAGAACTTCGACTTCCTTGTGTATTGGGGATGATATTGGACAACTGAGTGTGTGTAATGCTTGTAGACTTAACATGTGACCATCAAGCCACTTTTAAAATGATTTTCTAACAGAGTTGGTTATGAGCCCTTGCTACATACATTGTATTGACTAAAAGGTCTCTAGTTCAAATCATGGGGCAAGAGCTCTTGCTTCCTTGGGCACTGGTAGTGATATTGGCTAGTTGGGTGTGTGTGTGTTTAAGTGCTTTGGACTTAACTTATTGCTATGGAGTCACTTTGGAAGTTATTCAATGGCGTTGTTGGTTATGAGCCCTTGCTACTACATACATTGTATTGATTGAAATGTCTCTAGTTCAAATCTTGAGGCAAGAGCTTTGCTCTCTCTAGGTGCTAGCAATGATACTGGCTAGCTAGGTTTGTGTTAGGGAAAATCACAAAGATCCATACTTATCTTATAAGTGTAAAAGATTTGGTGAACCTTACTAATTCTTAAAATGCCAACTATAAATGTTTGGCATTTTTATAAATATATTCCTTTTTATTTTATTTTTATTTTTTTATGTCTGGTGCAATCGACAACTAGTTGGGCACGTACTCACATTACACGTGATCCTGTTATCCAACTGCTACCACTATAACCTCTAGGTGTGCCCATGATGCCCCATACATGACACACAAGCTAAGTCGGGGGGAGTTGAACTCGAAACCTCATGGAACTTCATATCACGACACTTGCCAATTGAGCTACCCCTCGGGGGCTTTGTAAATATATTCATATTCCTAAGGATTTTATATAATTTTTAGAAAATTTGACCTCTTAATTAAAACAATTTTATCCTATAGAAATTTGAGCAAATTAGTTTTTGGAAAAAATGAAAATTTATAAATCATTTTTGGAAGAAAATGAAAATTTAGCTCAATGGTGAAATTTGGTCCCTAAAATTTTCTCTTCTAAGTATGTTTATAATGCTTGCTTGGAATGCTTATAATACTTGCTTGGCACTTTTAAAGTGATTTGTTAGTGGAATTGATTATGAGCTCTTTCTACATACTTGTATTGATTTTAAAAGTCTTTTGTTCTATCGAAAACTAATGTGTAGATCATGGCATTGGCCATGGGGTATAAGCCCATGGTATTGGCCTTGGGGTATAAACCCCCAGGTTGATGGGATATTAACCCTTCTCACTCCAATACTAACTAGCTTACGATATTGAGTTCTACATTTTTTTTTAAATAAGTTTAGATTCATCTTAACTCTGGATTTATCAAGTGTAAATAAGGATCAAATCTTTTGAGGTAAAAATCTTTTGACATTGTAAAAATTCTCGGAAAAATTTACACCTCAAGATATTTTATCTCTTAGAGTGCTTGATAGATCTATGATTAAAATGGATCTATATTGATTATTATTGAAGTATACTATATAAAGATAAAATAAAATTTAATATGAAAAATCAACATGATGTTAACACTATACTCACTTTTGTCAATCTTCTCCATATCGAATTATATGATGGAAAAATACAAAAAACATCAATTTTTTGGTTGAAACTCTTAAGTTGCTAAGAAATGTGCAAGTGTATACATAGATATATAATATGTGTGTATAGGTCATGAACTTCTACTACCATAAGTTCAACTGCTACCTTGTAAATGTGTTTCCCTACTACCATAACATAGTGGTTGATTGTTTGTGAGTGCTTAGTCAATCTTTCCCTTCTGTCTCCTTTGTATGTGAGTAATAGAAAGATTAAACAACTTATAAATCATAAAATCCCATTTCCTTTTTAATCTTAATGAAAGGTATCTAATATGTGAACATGGCTGATGAGTCATGACATGAGAGAAGCCTATGACTATGTGAGAATGTTTAAACAAAACATGCCTAATCAAAATATGAAATAAAATTGGTAAAATTTGAACTTCCATCGAGATGTGAAAGAGCAGCATTGCATTCCTCATTAATGTTCAGTTTACTCTGACTTCCTTTTAATTAATTATATTTAATAAAATGATTATTTGTAATTTTTTATTGCCAAACAACCAATTGGATTTGCAAATTGCAATTAATTACCAAACAACCAAAGAAGTTGTTGAATGAATTAATGTCAGCATGGTGTGTTTTTGGCATCCATCATGCGAAATACCTCAAACGGCTCGCCCGCTTAAACTGCCATCGCCCATTAACATCCTCAAAATTCCAATCAATGCAGAGAATAGACGGAATAATCTCTGCCCCTCCCAACCACGTTCATACATTTTAATTGCCGTCTGCCACCCTCCATCCTCCATTCCTACTCAATCTCGAAGCCCAAAACCTCCTTAAACCCTAATGACACGGCAATAACTACGGTCTCAGTCCAAATTTAATTCAGATTGGGATTGATATAAAGAGATTCAAAGCTTCTTCTTCTGCATGAACGAGCCAGCCAGTTTGTTCTCTTGGTCGCTGGGAAGAATGAATGAATGTTCAGGGAGCCATTGCGGGCTCTCCTGGCATTCATGTTTAATGCCCATAAATCTGATTTAAACGGGTAATTTATCGAAGTTTGGTTTGACAGTTCGAATRCAGATTTTCATGGCCTGGAATGAAGATAAATACTCACAAATCACTGCACCGAAGCGTGTAAAACGAAGGGAGAATGTGCTATCATCTTTCTCTGTATATCCGTTAGATGTTCTGATCAAATACAGCGGTTAAACGGCTCAAAACCGTGGGCGGATGGGCYTGGCTCCGCTTCTTGTTTATACCCATATACATATTGCTCAATAGCTTTTATGTATTTATATGTAAGTTTGTGTCTCAAAGGATAGCACACTRTTGATATCTCATATGTTGGAGTTGGAGGAGCCTTTAGTTGGTGTATATATTTACACGAGCTTAATATTGTTCAGGATTCATGCGTTGTWGATTGGCCTGGCAGTAAGGAAATATTGTGCTATGCAGGCTGGCCTGATATATTTGAAACCTTGATTAGAATTTCTTATTGAAAAATTCTATCCATTGGTTATACAGAGTTTTGACTATTTTGGTGATAAAAGATGGCACAGAACAGGATGAAATCCTGCAAGGCTTGTTCAGCAGATTCTGAAGTGCAGTATGATGGCATCAATCATGGAAGGGTCTTTTGCCATGAGTCCTCCCATGAAGGTGCTACAGCACAGCTGCCACAGAAGAAGCCACCAGTCCCGTGGTCAGAAGAACAAGTGCAAGTGATCCAAAGGCAAATGGATCTTCTCTCCATGCGTTGCAAGGCACCTGCTGCAGGTTCGACTAAGGTCCCAACAGATAACAGAGTGGATGCTTGTGGTGGGAATAGGTATTCTGACCAGACCAAGGATGGGAATAGAGAAGCTCTGTCCAGAGGAATCGAATTGAATTGTCAGCCAGGCTTGCCTTTCGGTTGGGAACGATTTCTGGACATCAAGGTATGATAAATTCTGTAATGCCTGTTATCGATTTGGATTTCTTTCTGTGTGTTTGCGCTTAGGTGAAAAGTGAGTTTGCAGACCCCTCTCTCACACACACAATTTCTGCACATTAAATTTACATGAATTCTCTAATGCCCGTGACCCATATTGGATTTCTTCTTGGTTGCTCATGGTGAAGAAGTGGGTCTTGGAATCTTGTATATTACACGTACATATTCTAAGCATAAAGTTTGTAATAAATTCTTCAGTGCCTGTAACCCCTGTAACCCATTTAGGATTTCTTCTTGGTTGGTTGCTTATGGTGAAAAATGAGTATTGGAATATATATTTTTGTAGATTTTATGAGTTAAATTGTTGGGCGGAGGGGGTCCTTTTCTGCCATTTTCTGCCATTTTCACGCTTATCCTCTTCTGCCATTTTCTTCTTTCAAGATGCACGACCAACTTCAGGATTGAAAGACTTAAGAGTTCCTTCACCCTGTTTATGCTTGGCCCTAGTAAGCATTCACACTCGACAATTCAAGTCAAAGATGACTGCTCTGATACCAACATGATCCGAGATCTTTTCATCATGACTTATAAAGAATTCCATTAAATGAACATAAATTAAAGTGCACCATTAAAGAATGGAAAAATAAAAAATGAAGAGACATAAGCATCATATTTGAACACAAAAACTTGATAACGAAGTTCGTCCCTGGTGGACTACGTCTTCGGGTCCTGCTCTCAAATGGGTAGGCTCTTTCATTAACTCAGCAAAACAATTTGGCAAAATACATAAGTATACCTCATTCTGAAATCAAGTTGCAAAAATAATGCTCAGATCAGAAAACAAATAGCACCATTGAATTCGTGGCATCGAATTACCCAAAAATGACTGTCTCCACACCTCGATCTGACTCTGGCACTCCTAGGCCCAAAAAGAATTTCGTTTCAGTTTCTGTGCCCTCTGCAATAATCACTGTACCTCGAAAAACATGCCCAAAAGGTTGTACGGTCTGCGTCTCCTCCTCTGTGGTTGGGCGGATACACTTCTTAAGTAATAAATTGGGCGATATGTAGTAAGTGGTACCCATGGCCTAGTGGTTAGGGGCATAAGTATTAAGGCATAGGCAAAGGCGGAGGTTCTGGGGTCGATCCCCACATACTCCACTTTTTGTTTGTTTGTTATATGGTTTGTATATATATATACCCGCTCTGCTAACTTTAGAGGCGTCACTAGAAGCTCCTCCAACGAGATAACTGTGGCTATAGTTGGCATGGTCTGCCAGATTTGGCAAACCCACCAACTAATTTTTGTTTCAAAATTCATTCACGGGTTGTCCTTGTGCATTTCCCACTTGTCACGTGGCAGCCCCTGATTGGGCCACGTGGCGGCCTCTCATTGGGCCATGCTGCCCCCTGCCAAGTCAGCACGCCACGTCAACATGCCATGTCAGTTGTACGGACTATACAAAATGCCATGTGGCATGATCTGATTGGCCCATGGATCGGTCCGAAAATCCAATGATCGGGTGACACGTGGCAGCCTTTGGTGATGCCATGTCATCATGTTGATGTCAACATGCCATGTTTCACTTCCCTTCTCCTACCATGTGCGTTGTATGAATGATGACATCATCCGTATGGATGCTGGCATTAGCAGTACGAATGCTGACTTATCCTTGTTGACTGGGTGATGCAGGAGCATCCACACCTCATCAAGCGAGCCAATGCGTGGAGCAAAGAAGACAGCTGGACAGCGCCAGCATATACAATTTTGAATTACTTTGAAGATTGTTGCGCCGCCATTTAAATGAAGGCATTTAAAAGAAACGCACTTGTACATTGTAACAGACCTTGAGCAGATAAGCTCTCGTCCTTAGGTAGCCGAGGCATTTATTAGATTTAATGCAGATAGATAAAATAATTAAGTCTAGATTAGACAGTTTTGCTTTCGAGAGGGAAAACGGAATATAGGCACCCTCCTTTGTATCATTGTAGGATTATTATCAGCATTCAACATTAGAATTCAAAGCAACGTTAGCATTCAGGAGCAAAGAGAGAGCAGAGCAGAGAAACTGTGAGCAGAAACACCCATGTACATAGATTGAATTAATAAGAAAGCTTTGATTCAATTCCATGGATGTGTTTATTCTCTGTGTGCTGTTGGCATTATGCCTTTGCATATTTGCTTCTTGTTACGCATTTATTTCATATGCTGTGTATGTGATTTTATGGAAGAATTGAAATCTGAATGTCTGAGTGAATGAGTTTTAATTGTTCCTCTAAGTGAACCAGAGAATTCTTGCAAGGGTGCAGTTGAATTTGTCTGCAAGGAGTGCGTGACTGCAGGGTTGCTTGGAGAAAGCTTTTATCCTCATCTCAGGAGTGCAGGTTGGCATTGGAGCCGTGCAAGGTGTGCGCAGGCTAGGAGCAATTTAGAGTTGCGATTCTGAACTGAAAGGGTGGAAGGATTCTATTGCTGGAGTGCACAGAGTGGAAAAGACTTCATCACTTAGTTGTGGTTGAAGAACTGCCGCAAGGAATGCACGCAACAAAGTCTTCACAAAGACTTGTGAAGCAAGAAAAGCTCAGGAGGGATAGGTCTTCAGAGTTGGTGGAAGACCGAATGAAAAAGTCACAAGTATAGGTCGTGAGGAATAGTCGCAGGTTGGCGAACCGTCTCGTGGAGAGACACTCCTTGTTTGAAGGTGCAGCAAGGATAAAGTGGACGTGAAGTCTACAGAGCGAACAGAGGAAAGTTCGAAGGTTGGAGAAAGCAGAAGCGTCGAAAAGAATTACGAGGAGCGCGACTCAGCTCGTGGATTAGGCGTTCCGGGAGCTCGTGAGGTAAGGCTCTTAATTTACGTAAAGGAAATCGCGAGATCGCGAGAAGCGAAGTCTCGGCGTTTTCGTGCATGGAGTGATTCATAGTCAAGTTGACGTGGCGAGAAATCTCGGGACATCGGGTCTCGGGAGTTGAAGGGACAAGCATTTGGTCCCGCAAGTCGCGAGGTCGCGAGATCGACATCTCGGCATCTCGGATCTCGGGAGTTTGAACTCCGAGGGCTTGGTACCCCGATCGGCGAGAAGCGATAAAGCGAAGGTCTCGAACAATGAGAAGGAAGTCAACGTTGACTTATCTCGGGTCTCGGGGATCTGAAGGGGCATCGTTCGACCGTTGAATTCGCGAAAGGCGAGATACCAACCTCTCCTATTGATCACTACGGGGGCAACGTGGAACGAGTTGTGGGTTGCAGACTTCCGATAAGGAAGTAGAAGAGTCTTAGAACTCTTCGGGCCGAGAGAAAGAGGGTCCTGGGGGAGCGATGTCATTCACCGAGGAACGGACTTTGCGTCAGAGTGGTATCAGAGCATGAGCGTCTTTTGCTTTCTGAAGCAAGGACAAGGATTACACCATGCCGCCGAGAAGGGAGAGGCAGTCACCTGATCGAGAAGACAGGGATGCCCGAAGAAGAGGTAGACCAGCAGGTAACCCAGAGATGGAGCGTCAAATACGAGATCTCAGGGCGAGACTCGAAGAGATGGAGACCACCTAGAGACGCGGAGCTGGTGCAGGAGAGTTCAGTGATTCCGAAGTGGAAGAAGAAGCTGGACACGATGCCGAAGAGGTCACGGCAGAAGACGCATCAACCGAACGGTTGATCAGAGCCATTTCGAGAATGAGCTCAAAAACAAAGATGGACATTCCCGTCTATGAGGGGAGTCTAGATGCTGAGGAGTTGTTGGATTGGATCCGAGCACTCGACACCTACTTCGATTACGAAGATATCGAAGAGGACAAGAAGGTAAGGCATGCTGTCACCAAACTAAAGGGACATGCAGCCTTATGGTGGGATGAGTTGCAGGCAGACAGACGCTGCAAAGGAAAACATAAGATCAAGAGATGGGACAGGATGATTGCTAAGATGAAAGCGAAGTTCATCCCCAGAGACTATCAGATCACTCTGTTCAGGCGCATGCAGAACCTGAGACAAAAGATGATGACGGTGAAGGAGTACACCGAGGAGTTCTACAGGCTCAATATTCGAGCTGGCCATCGGGAGAGTGATGACGAAAAGGTGGCGAGATACCTGAATGGTCTAAGGTATGACATTCAGGACGAGCTAAGCATGGTTACCATCCGAACAGTTGAGGACGCGTACCAGATGGCTTTAAAAGCCGAAGAAAAGCTGAGCCACAAACAGGGACAGCGAGGGCGAGGCAAGAGTCAGCCCAGAGGCCAGGTAGTTGCCCAGGAGAGAATTCAAAAGCCCAAGGAGGATTGGAAGAGGCCTCAGGGAAAAGCTGAAAGAGGTAGAACCTCACAGCAGAGGCAGCAACATGCTGAGCCAAGGAGGCAGCGGATTGATCAGCAAGGAGAATATGCTGATGCTAACGCATTTCCTCGTACCCGAGGTAGAGGAAGAGGTCGAGGAGGAATTATCACATGTTTTACGTGTGGTAAAGATGGACATAAAGCCGTGGACTGTCCAAACAGGAAAATGGACAGAGGAAAAACTCACGTCGCAGAGGCGCAGAGGCGTGATACTGAGAATGAAGGTGCAGACAGTGGGAGATCGTTGGGGATGCATAAAATCCTTCTGACACCCGAAAAGGAGGTGAAGAACCCAATGCAGAGGAGCAGACTCTTCAGAATGGCTTGTACAACCAAGGGCTGGAAATGCAAGGTCATAGTTGATAGTGGGAGCACTGACAATCTCGTTTCGACCGAGATGGTGGAAAAGCTGGAGCTGAAAACAACTAAGCACTCAAGTCCATATAAGGTCTCGTGGTTACAGAAAGGACACCGGGTAAGTGTCACGAAACAATGCTTAGTCAAATTTAAAATTGGAAATTATCATGATGAGATCCTGTGCGATGTTATTCCCATGGACGTGTGTCATATACTATTGGGAAGACCATGGCAGTATGATAGGAATGTTGTTCATGATGGGAGGATGAACACATATACCTTGGAGAAGGATGGAAGAATCCATAAACTGCTGCCAATAAAAGATAAGGAGGTGAAGTCGGAAGTTAGCAGCACGATACTTCTCATGAGTGGGAAAGAGCTTCTCACAGAGATGGAGAAGAGTGAAGATCCACAGTTCTTTGTTGTCAGGAAACCAAAGATTGTCCTGACAAGCACAAGAGTGGACGACTTGCCAGAAGAGATTCAACAACTGCTGGGGGAGTTCGCTGATATCATCGTGGATGNGCAAGTTTACCAAACAAGGCAGCGTACAGGTTGACACCTCAGGAGAACGAGGAGGTCAAGAGGCAGGTACAGGATCTGCTGGACAAAAGACTGGTGAGGGAAAGTCTAAGTCCGTGTGTTGTTCCGACAGTGCTGAGCCCAAAGAAGGATGGAGGTTGGAGGATGTGTACAGACTCTAGGGCGATAAATAAGATCACCATCAGGTACAGATTTCCATTGCCAAGAATGGACGACTTGATGGATTGTCTGAGTGGGGCAAATTACATTTCGAAGATTGACCTTAAGAGCGGATATCATCAGATCCGAATGAGAGAGGGAGATGAATGGAAGACAACATTCAAAACAAACGAGGGTTTGTACGAATGACTGGTCATGCCGTTTGGGTTGACAAATGCGCCGAGCACATTCATGAGGCTGATGAATGAAGTCCTGCGGGAATTCATTGGAAAATTTGTGGTCGTATATCTGGACGACATACTGATTTTTAGCAAGACCAAGGCTGAGCATTTGAGGCATTTAGCCATTGTGATGAGAAGGCTACAGCAAGAGAAGCTGCTGATCAATTTGAAGAAGTGTTCCTTTATGCAGACATAACTCATTTACTTGGGTTTTGTAATTTCAGCGAATGAATTGAAGATAGATCCTGAGAAAGTGGAAGTAATCAGGAATTGGCCATCGTCAAGGAATGTTTTTGAGGTAAGGAGTTTCCATGGAATCGCTAGTTTCTACAGAAAATTCATTCGGAATTTTAGTGGAATTAGCACCGCGATGATGGATACGGTAAAGAAGCGGCACAAAGTTTTTCATTGGACAACCGAGGCTGAGAGGAGCTTCAATCTGTTGAAGCGAAAGATTACAGAGCAACCAATTCTGGTGTTGCCTGATTTTGGAAAGACCTTCCAAGTAAAGTGTGATGCGAGTGGTTATGTTGTTGGAGGGGTCTTGAGTCAGGACGACAGACCTGTTGCATATTACAGCGATAAGCTGGATGATGCAAAATTAAAATACTCCACGTATGATAAGGAATTCTATGCCATCATACAGGCATTGAAGAAGTGGAGGCATTACTTGATACCCAATGAGTTTGTTTTGTACAGCGACAATCATGCATTGCAGTTTGTAAGTCAGCAGGAGAAGTTGAATCAAAAGCATGCAAAATGGGTAGAGTACATGCAAAATTTTACATTTGTGATAAAGCACATTTCGGGGATTGCTAACAAAGTAGCAGACGCTTTGAGCCGAAAATGTTTGTTGCTGCAAGAGTTCAGAGTCAAGACTTTGGGTTTTGAAAATTTGAAAGATATGTATGCAGGTGATGCAGACTTTGGAGAGGCGTACGAGGCAGCCGAGAACCCAGTTCTCAAGGATCGAAGTCCGTGGATAGATTTTCTGATCCAGGACAGATTTCTATTCAGAGGCAACCAATTGTGCATTCTGAATTGCTCCATGAGGGAGAATTTGGTGAAGGAAAAGCATAGCGGAGGTTTAGCAGGTCATTTTGGACATGACAAGACATTCACCAAGCTGAGCGAATCATATTATTGGCCTGGCATGCGTGCGGATGTGAAGAAATTTGTTGATAGGTGCAGGATATGTCAACACGCGAAGGGTCGAAAGCAGAACACAGGGTTCTATCAGCCGTTGCCGATACCTGAGAGGCCATGGGAGGCCATCAATATGGATTTTGTTCTGGGATTGCCGAGAACGCATCGAGGAGTTGATTCCATCTTTGTGGTGGTGGACAGATTCTCGAAGATGGCACATTTCATTCTGTGTCATAAGACCAGTGATGCGACCCACATCGCAAACTTGTTTTTTAAAGAGATTGTGCGCTTGCATGGATTGCCGAGAAGCATAGTCTCGGATCGAGATACAAAATTCATCGGTCATTTTTGGAGGACGCTATGGAAGAAGCTGGGGACTGACTTGGCATTCAGTTCTGCTTACCATCCGCAGACAGATGGACAGACCGAGGTGGTCAACAAAAGCCTGGGGGATTTATTGAGAAGCCTGGTGACGGAGCATCACAACAGTTGGGATCAGATCCTACCACAGGCAGAATTCGCGTACAACGATTCGGTGAATCGGAGTACGGGTAAGAGCCCGTTTCAAATTTTGCATGGGACACAGCCGAGAGGAGTTTCTGAGCTCAGGGAGCCAGAACAAGCTGAAACCAGCAGTGCGAGAGCTGAAGAATTCGCTGAGGCGATGCAAGAACTTCACATGGAGGTGAAGCAGCGACTGCAGAAGTCCAATCAGTAATATAAGCACAGAGCCGATCAGAGGAAGAGACAACTTCAGTTTGAGGTTGGGGTCATGGTTCTAGCGCACCTGAGGAAGGAAATGTTCCCGAGGGGGACATATAACAAGCTCAAGATGAAAAAGATTGGGCCATGCAGAGTCCTAAAGAAATTCGGGGAAAATGCATATGAGCTTGAGTTGCCAGAGGGCATCGGGATATCTCCGATATTCAATATTTTGGATTTATACCCATACAGGGCTGAAGAAGTAAGCACTAAGACTGAGGAACCAATGATCCAGTGGCAGAAGCAGTTACCAGTTGCAGAAAAGCCTCAAATGGAATGCATGTTGGATAAGAGAGTAGGCAGAAAGACCAGGAGAAAGCAATATTTTGAATACCTGGTGAAATGGAAGAATCACCCAGTGGAGGATGCCAGCTGGGAGAAAGAGGCAGAAATACAGAAACATGGGCACACCGTGTAGGAGCTCATGGACAGAATCCCATGAAATCTTTTGAGCCGAGGAGTATGATGCAGGAGCATCCACACCTCATCAAGCGAGCCAGCGCGTGGAGCAAAGAAGACAGCTGGACAGTGCCAACATATACAATTTTGAATTACTTTGAAGATTGTTGCGCCGCCCTTTAAATGAAGGTATTTAAAAGAAGCGCACTTGTACATTGTAACGGACCTTGAGCAGATAAGCTCTCGTCCTTACGTAGCTGAGGCATTTATTAGATTTAATGCAGATAGATAAAATAATTAAGTCTAGATTAGACAGTTTTGTTTTCGAGAGGGAAAATGGAATATAGGCACCCTCCTTTGTATCATTGTAGGATTATTATCAGCATTCAGCATTAGAATTCAAAGCAGCGTTAGCATTCAGGAGCAAAGAGAGAGCAGAGCAGAGAAACTGTGAGCAGAAACACCCATGTACAGAGATTGAATTAATAAGAAAGCTTTGATTCAATTCCATGGATGTGTTTATTCTCTGTGTGCTGTTGGCATTATGCCTTTGCATATTTGCTTCTTGTTACGCATTTCTTTCATATGCTATGTATGTGATTTTATGGAAGAATTGAAATCTGAATGTCTGAGTGAATGAGTTTTAATTGTTCCTCTAAGTGAACCAGAGAATTCTTGCAAGGGTGCAGTTGAATTTGTTTGCAAGGAGTGCGTGACTGCAGGGTTGCTTGGAGAAAGCTTTTATCCTCATCTCAGGAGTGCAGGTTGGCATTGGAGCCGTGCAAGGTGTGCGCAGGCTAGGAGCAATTTAGAGTTGCGATTCTGAACTGAAAGGGTGGAAGGATTCTGTTGCTGGAGTGCACAGAGTGGAAAAGACTTCATCACTTAGTTGTGGTTGAATAACTGCGGCAAGGAATGCGCGCAACAAAGTCTTCACAAAGACTTGTGAAGCAAGAAAAGCTCAGGAGGGATAGGTCTTCAGAGTTGGTGGAAGACCGAATGAAGAAGTCACAAGTATAGGTCGCGAGGAATAGTCGCAGGTTGGCGAACCGTCTCGTGGAGAGACACTCCTTGTTCGGAGGTGCAGCAAGGATAAAGTGGACGTGAAGTCTACAAAGCGAACAGAGGAAAGTTTGACGGTTGGAGAAAGCAGAAGCGTCGAAAAGAATTACGAGGAGCGTGACTCAGCTCGTGGATTGGGCGTTCCGGGAGCTCGTGAGGTAAGGCTCTTAATTTACGTAAAGGAAATCGCGAGATCGCGAGAAGCGAAGTCTCGGCGTTTTCGCGCATGGAGTGATTCATAGTCAAGTTGACGCGGCGAGAAATCTCGGGACATCGGGTCTCGGGAGTTGAAGGGACAAGCATTTGGTCCCGCAAGTCGCGAGGTCGCGAGATCGGCATCTCGGCATCTCGGATCTCGGGAGTTTGAACTCCGAGGGCTTGGTACCCCGATCGGTGAGAAGCGATAAAGCGAAGGTCACGAACAACGAGAAGGAAGTCAGCATTGACTTATCTCGGGTCTCGGGGATCTGAAGGGGCATCGTTCGACCGTTGAATTCACGAAAGGTGAGATACCAACCTCTCCTATTGATCACTACGGGGGCAGCGTGGAAAGAGCTGTGGGTTACAGACTTCCGATAAGGAAGTAGAAGAGTCTTAGAACTCTTCGGGCCGAGAGAAAGAGGTCCTGGGGGAGCGAGGCCGTTCACCGAGGAATGGACTTTGCGCCACTGGGCTAGGTTGACCAAACTTTCACCGCGAATATCTTTCAATCCGTAACTATGTTTGACGATTCATTTGTGACGTTAGAAATCTTGCGACGCGCTCTTCGCAGTCATTCCATTTTCACTGAGTTTTGGGAACTTGGAATTTTTTCCGTTTTTCTGTCTACTGGAGCCATTTTGAGCATTCTGATTTGCCTATGTGAGTTATGAGTTGTTCTTAGCCTTCTCTAGATCCTTTTTGGATTAGCTAGCCACTTCATCTTGAGCTGCATGGGTTGAGTCAAAGTCCACTTTGACAATTTCTGCATTCTCCAGGAGCTGGTGAATAGTTTCATCTTCCTTGAGAGCCCCACAATTAGAATCGATAGATTGCATCTAATTAAATGCACTTGACTGTTCTCCTTTGGATAAGTTTGTGACCATAGTGTGGAGCATGTTGCATTTCCCTTCCAATATAGAGGTTTGATGTTTGAATTAAACCAAAGTACCCATCATTATAGCAATTTGTGAGGTTACCTGATTATCCCGTTCTTGAATTCTTCATGTAGCTGCCAAAATAAAACTTTTGTTGCCCTAGATGTCTTCCTCGTGACTTCTCAATGCCTATATGATCTCTTACAGTTCTCTATAATCCACTTGATGACCAAACAAAGTTACCAACTTGATGAGAACTCTCCAGAGTTCTCGTTTTTTAGAGGTGTTGTTTTTACCCCCATTTCAAAAAGTGGTGCTACCAGTAGCACTCCTTTTTTGTTTGGTGATTAAAATTATGGCTGACTTGAAACCGTTCCCTTGACCATTAGTATCATCACAAATAAAAAAAGTTGAAAATGACTCCTAAATCGAAAAGTGTAAAATATTTATTAATGTACTTTTTTATTTTTTAAATTTACGTTAAAAAATAGATAAATTGGGTGAACAAAAACTCCATAAATGAGTGGAAGAAGAAGAAGAAGAAATTCACACACACATAACACAATCTTAAAAAAAATCGAAAAAAGGAAAACATAAATCTTTAAAAAAAAATGAAAAAGGTGCCCTTCATTTCTCTTTTACCCTTTTAATAAAGTAAAGTGACTTTATAAACTTTAAGTCACTTAAAACATCTCTTTTTATTAATTACTCAATGTCACTTTTAATATGTTGTTTTTTTTCTCCGTGGACATTAAATAATTAATTAATTCCCTTTTTCCACTAACTATAGCCTACAAGAATCACTTAGGCTACTTTGTCAATCTCCTGGAGAGATCATTTGGAAAGGGACATTACACCTTTATATACCAAACAACTGCCCTAGGCACTTTGCTTTTGAATGAAAGAGAGAGTGATAAATGGGTTGGCTTACTAGTACTCTAGAATAGAAAGAAGACCAAGCATACTAACCAATTCAAGAAGCAAAATTCCACCACACTGGTGGTTGAGCCAATATTCCTGCAACTCCATCATGAATAGTCATCAATCCCTACCATTGTCCCACAATGATCCCAAAGTAATCCTCCCGTGGGTTCAATTGTGCTCAAGAATCTATGTTGCTTCGTGTGAGCCGAGGGAGGGAATCTCTTCACATTATATACTCCAATAAACGATGAGCTTGCTTTGTATGATGCCATGTGCATAATTAATTAGATGCGATGTGCTTGGTCCTTCATGATTAACTATGGGATTGGTTGATTGTTGGGTTTACCATTAACCATGATTTCCCCCATTTTCAAAAGAGTAGCTCGATTGACACATGTATTTGCAAGGGCGTTGTGCTCTTGTAATACATGGAGATACTTGACCTTTGAAAAATTTGCCTACTTGGTTTATCCTTTCTAGAAGAGATGCTTAAAGAATATCGCATGGACTTGTGCTTAAAACCAAGTGCCTAATGACATTTTTTGAATAACCCATCACACATAATATTTGTATATGAATGATTGAAGTAATTATAAGCCTTGCAACATAGTGTAGGCTTCAACCTGGTTATTTGTTGACGTACCTAGACCCCAAACAAATTTAAATTCAAGAATTCCTTCAAGGCTCAAAATAACCCCCCTTGCACTTGCCACCCCACATGCTAGTTAGGGTCTTTTTAGCAAGGTGTTTGGATTCCAATGTAATAGGATGACCCTAGATTTGCTAAAAGGTACACCCCCTAAGATGAAATTGACGGGTTATTGATAATTTCCTAGAGGAATTAGACCAGAGTAATTGTAGAGGTCGAACCTTTGAATGGAAAAAACATTGGATGCCTACACATCTAAAATGACTTTTGATCATGATGTGACTTAATATATTGCTTGTAGATTGGGGCACCGTGTTTACAGTGCTTGTAGAATTAACCTTTTGTGATCATGTTACTTTTAAAGTGATTCATTGGAAGAGTTGGTTATGATCTCTTGCTACTTACATTGTATTGATTGAAAGGTTTCTAGTTCAAATCCCCTGACAATAAATTTGGCTTCCCTAGGAACTGACGTGATAGTGGCTAGCTACAACGATTATGGACTCAACTTGCATCCATATGGTCACTTTAAGGTGATTTGTTGGAGGAGTTGGTTACCAGCCCTTGCTACATACACTGTATTAATTGAAAAGTCTCTAGTTTGAATCCTCAAGCAAGAACTTAGACTTCCTTGTGTATTGGGGATGATATTGGACAATTGAGTGTGTGTAATGCTTGTAGACTTAACATGTGACCATCAAGCCACTTTTAAAATGATTTTCTAACATAGTTGGTTATGAGCCCTTGCTACATACATTGTATTGATTGAAAGGTCTCTAGTTCAAATCATGGGGTAAGAGCTCTTGCTTCCTTGGGCACTGGTAGTGATATTGGCTAGTTGGGTGTGTGTGTGTTTAAGTGCTTTGGACTTAACTTATTGCTATGGAGTCACTTTGGAAGTTATTCAATGGCGTTGTTGGTTATGAGCCCTTGCTACTACAT
>JASDQU011442730.1:4163-16956 GCA_032191745.1 Picea mariana | reverse complement strand
TCCGAAATCCGCCTAACTCACTCTCGATACCGCTCACCTTCCCGCCTCTACTCCTCTCTCTACACGACACTTGTCCCCACACCTCCTATCTGTTAGCCAATTAAATCCTTCCATATGACCGTTAGTTGTCCCGTAACGGTCTCGCGCCCTAACATCTATCCTTGCATATATAAAAAAACACCCGTTTTCCCCCCCATTACACTATTTGCTGACTGAGAACCCGTGAAGACCGAGCAAAGTTTGTTGTCAGACTACCATCACCCTCACTTATCTTCAACTGCAAGGTAATTTCCCGATGAAGTTATTCAAAGGATGACGAAAGGAAAAAAAATGACAGAAATATAGCTCAAAGGGACAGATGGCAAAGAAATCATTATTAGAGGACAGTGAGCAGATTTTGTGGAGATATTTTCAACCTCGTTCTAGATTTCAGGGGCATGAAAACACCTAGCAACAGAAGATCAACAGTCAATGAACCAATTCCAGATTTCAATGCACGATACTTGCAGGCAGTTCAAGATTTCCAGCAAATAAATTAGAGATATTATTATGCATACTTTTCCAGAAATAACCACGGTCAGCGACAATTCACTTAAAAGTTTGAACAGAAGATCAGAAATAGTATACTTCGAAAATATCTACATGTTTGTAATAAATTTTATTCAGATTTTTCCAGAAAATGTTGGAGAATATTTTGTAAATCCATTCCTTTTTGGAATCTAATATTATTTTAGCAGAAAGTCTATAAATATGTTGTAATAAGACTTATAAGTTGTTGGGACTTGTTTTGAAGGATAGGACTAGTATTGTAAAGCAGCCCACAAAGACACCATTGATCATATTTTCCCGTTATACAGTGCAATTATTACAGGATGCTTGTGTCAATTTTATTGGTGAAATGCATTTTTCCCTGTTAATTTGTTTTCTTCTATTATCACTATTGTTTCCTAAATTCTGAATTATTCTAAAAAGATAAAGGAAATAATTTGTTTAAATGTACACTCTGTCTCTGTCTTAAGAATAATTTTTGTGTTTTCCACTGACGATTAAAATCAGAATTCTTAATTGCTCTGTTTTTTATTGGATTTCTAGATCTTTTCATCTCCTCCATACCTTAAATCTTTGAGGATCCAATGAATTTGTCTACCCTGCCCTACAATATTAGACTGTTAAACCTTGTATTTGATCAATTCAAAACTGTGACTCCATTTGTCCAATGGCCCATCTTCACTATTCCAACCAAACAATTCAAATCAAACAAACAAACTGTGAACTATCATAACTAGCCTAATATTTAAATATAAACAAATCTAAATCTTAAAGAGAGATCCCTCTCTAAAGATGGAAGGGCTAGATCCCAACTTCCAAAGTGGTTTTGTGGTTACCTTTTTCATTTCTTTCACAGCCTTAAGAAATTACAAAGCGATAACACATGGCATTGGCCTTTCTACTTTCATAATTTGCCAAATCACTGCTGAGGAACTCTATTTAAAAAACCATTTTTTGGAGCATGTACGCGCCCTGTTGTACTAGTTCTTGCATACATACGCTTGCTACACGCTAGACAACCCGCGTACATACGCTAGTTGCATACTAAACAACCCGCTTTTACCTCCAAAAGTTGCAAAAAACAAAAAGTTGCAAGGAATTCAACAGAGTTTACAGGAGTTATTGAGGGTTTCCCAACCAATTCACCGATTGTAGCCCGTCCCCAAACCGAATAACTATCCTTTTGTCATATAAAAGGAGGTCTTGGGGTCCCATTCCAACATCAAGCATTAGAACAATGAAACTCTGCCCAAATCTCTTTTCCCTCCTTGCCCAAGTATTTGCAACCCCTTCTGAGTTTTTGCCTCAACATTCCCTCTCTAGCCTTTTCTCCTATACAATCCCTTCCCTTCCCCTGAAGTGATCATCTGATTGTGAGAGAAAGCATTGGGATAGTGTACTTGGAGCAACATTAAGAGGAGATCGGACCAGGTTCACGGAGCGTCGGCCTACAAAGGTTGTAATTTTTTATCTTTGGATTTGAATAAAACAATCTTTTTCCTGTCCCAAATGATATCTTTATGTTTTTCATTTGATTTATGCATAATGGTTTATATCTAACCCTAATCTTCATGAGTAGAGATAGAATATTTGTAGCATTGTTTGCCTAAGTGTTTTTGTAGGTCAACTTTGGGGGGAGACTTGCAGCCTTGGAGCTACAAAGCTGGAGGTGGTCTACATCGAACGTTGGACCAAAGGTACTACTTCTGACCTACTTTCCTATCTCTTTCTGTTCATCTATTTAGAGTGTTTGGGGTAGTTTAGGAATTAGATTGTTTTTTAAGGGAGATCATAGCTCTGCCTATACTTTGACCCTGGTATAGTAATAGGGGGATTTTCCTCGCTAGCAGGATATACAAGCAATTGATAGGGTCCTTGATGTATTTGGTCAACACCAGGCCAGCTATATGTTTTTTTGTGAACACCTTGAGTCAGTTCATGGTGGATTCGAGGTAGGTGCATTGGATAGCAACGAAGCATGTGCTCAGGTACTTGAAAGGTGTAATGTCCCCCACCTCTTGATGAAGAGGTTTGGAAGACTTAGTGATCTAGGTGTCCCCACTAGGCCATAGTCTCACACTGAGGGGGAGGGTCAACCAAACTAAGGTTATATTCTTAAGTTGACTTGACAAAAAGGTGAAAAAAGAATTAAAAGATAACTCAATGAAGAAATAGGAGCGCTGGAGATTGAGTTAGGGTTAACTCTAGGAGTTAATGTAACTCAACAGGAAAATAGAAGAAAAAGTATAAAGACAAGGCTAGGGCGCATCTCTTGGGCATTCTAGATTTTGGTAATTGTTTGTTGTTGCTCTTGAGCATACAGTTTGAGGGTTTTGTTGTTACAAACCCTTGTGAACAACTCAGTGGTGAAAGATCCACTCACCTTGTTCCAAGCTTGGTCTCGGGGATGAAATACTCCACCCACACCATTCTACATTCATCACAGATCCACCTATCGATTCAGGAGAGCAGTAGGGCCGTACTGTTCAGGGATTTCCAGTAGGGGCGCACCATATCTTGAAGAAGAGTTCGATCCAGCCAATCAGGAGAGCCTGGGGGTATTTCGGCACTTAGGTTCTATTTGCAGGTCCTTGACCATCATTTTTGAGGTTTTCTTGAAGATTTATCACCATCAGATCTTCAATTACAGATTGGGACGGCCTTGAGTGCAAGGAGGACGTCTTGTGATTTAGTCTTTCTCAGATCTAAGAAGTTCTACCTAGAATCTGGACCTGAAACTTCTCCTAAGGGGTTATCATAGCATGATCTATCATCCTAGAGAGTTTCAGGGGTTTTGGAGGTGTCCTTCCTTCAGAACGAATTATTGAGCTATTAAGGGCTTCAGGAGGGCACGGATTGTATTAGGGTTTCAGCCATTGGAGGAGGAGGATTGAGTGTTTGAGCTTCAGACTTCCGAGAGGAGTTTCCCTGGACCGGATCTACATTTTGGTGGAGTTTGGCATGTTTTGGGCATCTCCTTCAACTGGGCCGAAATATTGGTCCCTTATCATCCAGCAGGACGTACCAGCAGCCCAGGGGGGTTGGGCGTTCACTTGTTGTTGGCACTTTGGGTCTTCACTTTGTATTCAACCTTTGGAGGCTTATTTTGTATTATCGAGAGCATTTTGTAGCAGCTCATATCATTTATCTATTGGAGCCATCTGAGAACTATTACAGATCTGCTCTATATTGTATCAAGTTCATGCTTTTCATAATAAAGGTCAGATCTATGCTTGTGTTTTCCATATCTTGAGTATTGTTGTGATCTTGCATGTATTGGGTAGATCTTATATGAACCTTGTCTGAATAATTGAAACAAACCCGAAGGCCGAAACTTCAGTAGCCACCTGCACATCAAATAATCAATAAACACATCGGTGGTAGTTAGTGGTTTCAAGCAAAAAATTGGCTTGGGATCATTACAAAAGGTATAGTGGAGTATGGATTGAGGTATCTTGGAGGAGATGGAGTGAGGCTGCAGGGATATTCAGACTCAGATTGGGAAGGGAGAGCAGTAGACAAAAAGAGCACCTCATGGTGTGGCTTCAGCATGGGATTAGCAGTAATTACTTGTTCAACAGGAAGCAGACTTCTATAGCACTCGGTTCAGTAGAGGCAGAGTATATGGCAACGAGTATGGCTAGCTGTGAATCCATTCGGCTTCGCAAATTGCTTACAAGTTTATTTGATCAAGAGTTGGAGCCTACGATGATATACTATGATAACCAGAGTTGTATCAAACTCTCAGAGAATCCAGTATTCCATGAAAGGTCCAAGCATATTGAGATCATATATCATTTCATTCGAGATAGGATCCAGAAGGGAGCATTGAAGCTTTAGTATATTTCCACAGATGAGCAGACATCAAATATTCTAACCAAACCCTTGGTTAAAGGGAAGTTTGTGTTCTTCAGAGACAAACTTTGAGTGGTGCAAAATAACTTCCTTGCTAAGAGGGAGTGTTGATGTTGGTAGCATTGGACATGTATTTCTACACAGGTCTAAGTGTCTATATGTGTGGAAGTCGCCCAAATCCTTCTACTTTGAGACTTTACTTTAATTAAAGGAATTATTAAAGTAAAGTTCTTTTATTAGTGAGTTGGGTTTTATTTAAAGAAATGTTTTAATTAGCATTAGTGAATTAAATAATAGCCATTGATCTCAAGTGAGGCGAGAAGTAATCTCAACCGTCAATCACTTTGGGGATTAGGGTTAGGTCATAACTCAATCTTATAAAAGCAAGGCAAGGGTGAAGGAGAAGACACAGTTGATACAAAGAGAGTTGGATTGCGAAGGAATGTGATTCAAGGAGATATTGGATAGGTGGAGAAGGACTTCCATCTAGAGATCAGGTCAGGGAGAAGACATAACAGGGGTAGTCGCAAGTGGGTTTCAGACTTCAATTGATTGAGGCCGCAACAGCATGATCGCGCCATACGAAGTTTCGTACAGTCTTTGAGTACATATACGCAGGTCTCAGTGGAGACAGGCACGTAAACACGAGTTTTCTTAAGGAAAGTCGCATACATCTCGAAAAGCGTGAAAGTACAAGGTTATACAGCAACACGGGAGATCGCTAGGGTTTGCAGGTACTGTCTAGAGTTTTCTATATTTCTCTATGGGCCATTTTCCTATGTACAGGAGCCCTTGTAAGCTTTGAAGTTATTTGAATGATAAGCTTAGTTAATGGGCAGAATATATGTGTATTGTGGTTGAGATTTTTGGTTTCCAGTATTGCTTCCGCTATCTTTATTTGAATTGAGTATTCCAGCAAGTGTATGTTGTTTTGTGGGTTGCTAATTTTATTTACAACAAGGAAATCACTAGATAACAAGATACCTAGGTGCCAGAGTAAGGGGATTTCAACATTCACACCCTAGTGAAACCTTCTATCCTTTATGACCTAGTGAGGTTTGGAGCCCATAACTAAGTAAAGAAAAGTTGGCATTGCATCAAGATTCAAGGCGTACTCATTACTATGCTTTCAAAACATATACATGCAAAGACAATCGTTTCACACTCTATCATTTTAGGTCTCTAATGTTCACCGCCTCCTCATTTCCATGATTTTCTATGTCGTTATTGTTGATGAATGCAGCTATGGGAGACATCCTCCAGCTTACAAACCTGTGAGATGTGGAACATAGAAGCTATGTGAAGTCTTTCTCTCAGGTTACAAACCTGAGAGAAAGCCCCTATGAAGGGTTCGTGGTTCCTGCCTGGGACAGATTCAGGAACGTAGAGATGGCCTCCTCCATGACATGTGTGAGAAGAAATCCAGATGATTATCCGATGTAAAAGCGATCTGTTGAGTTAGGACGTGCCTATGGCTAAGCACAAGGTGAACGTGGGAAATCCCAAAAGTGTTGGGCACATCATCATGTGAACAGAAATGAAGATGATGTGATGGTCTCCTCTGAGCAGCAGAGTTGACGAGAAGACTCTAGATGATCCTCTTGTTGGTGGCAGTGGGAAAGATTTGTAGAGTGGACGTGTCTGTGGACGATCACAGGTGAATGTGTGAAGACCTAGGTCATCTATGTAATGTAGTGAATCAGGTCCATGGCATTCCTATGGATGTGCACCTAGTGGATGAGCACTAGTGGGTGTATCAGATCCTTTGCGATATATTGTTCAAGAGTCAGACCTACCTGTAACCCTAGTTATTGTGTAAAGGGTACAAGTCGGCCCTACGTTATTGTGTCTAAAGATAATTAATAGTAATATTAATATTAATTATTATAATGATGCTTAAATAATATATCTAAGTGAGTTCAGCCCTATTGTGCCAATAGACACTTCAGTTGATAGGACAAGTCTAATATAAGTAAAAGGAAATCTTTCATTGTAGACACACACACACTTGTGAGTTTTGGAAATTTCAGCAAGTACACTTCTTGGTCAAAGTTGCGCACCTCTCTTGGGCACTAGAGTTCTAGGGTTTTGTGCACCCTCTTGTGTGCTAGGATATTCTTGGTGGTAAAGGTCTTTCTCTTGAAAAGTATAGAAAAGGATTTGGCTGGGTTTTTCTCCCTTATTGAGAAGGGTTTCCCAGGATACATTTTGTGTTCTTGTGCATGGTGCTTCTTCATGTGATCTTGGTTGTTGTAGCATTTATGGTTATGGTTAATTGTTAAAATGGAATGAACTTCATGCTTAACCTAATGCTTATGGAAAATCAACAGTTACCATGTTCCATAAAATTCAATGCCATAGGAATCCTCCTTCCAACCATAATAGATACCTTTGCCTAGGTCTCCAATCCTCTATGCATCTTATTGGACAAGGGTTCATAAGTAGTTGGTAGAGTTTTTTCGCTCCTCTAATGTTTAAACCTAGATTTTAAAAAGTTTCCCACCAGAGTCCATTAATGTTCCCCAACTCACTAAAAGGGATATTAATAGAGGCATCAAAAGAAAGGTATACCAAGCCTATTTGAAAGTAACATGGACTAAGCCAAAAGAGCCCCTAACTCTAAAATTCCATCACTACTTCCACACCTACGTGAACATTAAGGATGGACTCACTTTCACTCCAGGTACCAGATCACAATTATCTTGTACTGTGAGAGTTCCTCTAGCCCAGCTTTGGGTTTGTGTAGATCAAATACGCATAGAGATAGGTTATCATTATCAAAGGAAGCATCACACTTGTACATTGTGTATGGCGGAACCTATGTCAGAAGACTATTTGTAATGTTCCCAAGCCAATTTTTTTGCTTGGAACACTAACTGACCACTGAATTTCTTGTTTGTATATGTTTATTTGAGGTTGGCCTCTTGAGTTTCGTCCTTAGGGTTTATAGTTCAGTTATTTAAGCTTAGATCTGAAGACAATCAATGAAGATACAAGATAACACAAGATATGGAACCAATAGCAAGATCTGACCTTTATTGATGTAATAAGCAAGAACCTGATACAAGAAGGATGCAGATCTGGAATAACATCAGATAGCTCCAATAGATAAGATATGAGTTGCTACAAAATGCTCCCGACAAGAAGATGCAAGCCCCCAAGGCTGGATATACAATGAATATCAATACAAGAAGAATCCAAGGTCAAGTCCAACCCCCCTGGCTGCAGGTATGCTCTCCTGGATGGTTGTGAAGACCTAGTGTTTCAGCCTAGCTGAAGAAGACCTCCAAATAGCATCAAACTCCACAGAATGGTAGATGGGGAAAGTAGAAGCCCTCCCTGAAGTCTCAAGTCCAAATGCCAAGATATGCTCCTCCAAACTGCCGAATCCTCAATTAAGACTGCACCCTCCAGAAGACTGTCAAGCTCAATATTTCAACCCCGATGATTGAACCATCCAAATACCCTGAAACTTCTTAGAAAGATAGATCGGGCCACTACAAGGCACTAGTTGAAGTCTCAGGAACAGATCTGAAGTATAACCCCTCCAAACTGGGCAAATCTGAATCTCAATATCGCCTTCCTCTCCAAATCGTCTCAATGCTCCAATAAATCCACTAGGAGGAGTAACTCTCTCCAAAAGCACTAGAATGATTGATTAGGGGCCTGCAAAGAAAACCCAAGTGCTCAAATCTTCAAATGCCCTCTCAGATCTCTAGATCGAACTTCTCTCCAAAGAAGGATGCGCCCCCTTGCTGGAAACCCTCAAGGGTACGGCCTGCTACTCTCCTGGATGAGTGATGGAACCTATGAATGTTGTAGAATGGTGTGAAAGGAGTATTGCATCCCCGAGACCAAGCTTGGAACAAGATGGGTGGAATCTTTCACCACCGAGTTGTTCTCTAGGGTTTGTATTCTCAAAACCCTCAAAACTGTGTGCTCAAGAGCCCAATAGCAAAATGCATAATAATCCAAGATGAGTGAGAGGTGCGCCCTAGGCTTTCCTTTATACCTCTTTCTATTCCTCTGTTGAGTTAAGTTAACCCCTAGGTTCAACTCCTAACTCAACCTCAAACAGTCTAATCCTCCAGTGAATTACTTTTTACCTTTTCAAGTCAACTTCAAATTATAACATTGGGTTTAGCTGACTTTTCCCCATGCTACATGAGATTATAGTCTAGTGGGGATGACTAGACTACAGAGTCTCTCCAAACCTCTTCATCTAAGAGGTGGGGGACATTACACTATTTCATCTTTAGATGCCCTTCATGTTATGAAATTTGTAGTTGATTATTGTGAGAGTTCCTCTAGCCCAGCTTCGGGTTTGTGTAGATCAAATACGAATAGAGATAGGTTATCATTATCAAAGGAAACATCACACTTGTAGATTGTGTATGGCGGAACCTATGTCAGAAGATATTTCATCTTTAGATGCCCTTCATGTTATGAAATTTGTAGTTGATCATTGCTTATTCAAAAATTGATAGTTCCTTGAAAATTTACATACAGTATGAGAATAACATACCATAACATACAATTGACGATGTGTAAGGAAACTTTGTGTACTTAGTTTTCTTAATTAATTTTTCTTTTAATTTAGTTATTAAAATTTATGGAAATAAATGATCAATGGAACTATAAGAGTACAACAACGATCGAGTATCGGGAGAAACTCTGTAAGAACAAAGAAGAAATGAAAGAGTACAAGGGGAATACTATTAAACCCTTGACAACCCAAAAGAACAAAATAGACAGGTTTCAAGGACATCAAGGTTGTCAACCGTATGCTCTTCCAACGTCTAAGGCCGAGAAAAAATGTGTAATGAGATTCCTGTCGTCCACAGGTTATATGACTTGAAATCCTTATTGCTTGACTGACCTAGTAATAGAGTTTTGTTCACGATGCCTCTTGTGATTGGAACCAAGTGATAGACTCTGTAGGGTAAATACTACAGAGTTACAAACACGTACAAAGAAACACATTAGTTTTCATAAATACCTGTAATGGTGTTCTTTAAAGACTACATAACATGATTCAGACAAGAATAAAATTGTTATTGCTAGAAGATAATGAGTCCCCGTCGGTATTAATTACTCTCTTCAAAAGGTAACTCAGCAGCCCTTTATTTGACCGAATTTGTGTGTCATGATAGTATTTTTATAATAGCTATCTTCATTTTTTTATGGCCAATTGATTCCAAGTTGCTACATATATACTTGATTTCAAGTCTGTGTCAAAAATAGACAACACCATAGAATTTTAAGCAACAACATGATTGTCATTTTGAACTTTCTACTATTTGAGACTGATTACCTTTTCCCTCGTTACTTTGTCGATGAAAGGAGATACTATCTTCCATGCTGCCCAAAATATATATGGTCGCTGAATAAGGTACACCTTTCCTAAGCGTTCTGGATAATAATCCTGTAATGTTTCAGATGCATTAATTTCAAACTAAAGAGATGTCTATAATCACGCAACATATTCTCGACTTTCTCAGTTATGGTACAAAACATACACACCACGGTAGACTAAACTTTAATCCAAGCAAGAAAAATAGGCAGATTCATTAAACTGGGGTAAAATAGAAAGAATAATTAGTTTTTTAATGCCTGCTTGGCCAATTACAATAGCCTTAGAGATGCGACATAGTATAGAGGTGGAACATTGATCGTTTAGATTATCTTGTTTTGGTAAATGACACCCTCTTGTTCATGATCATTCAAAAGTAGTCAAGACTTTCTTAAACTTACACCCAAAAGAATCGAGTAGAAGGATTTCAGGAAATGAATCTCATCTCTGACAAAATGTGTTATATAATATATAGTACTCACGAAAATTGCATTTTTGTCTTGAGCTTAAGGCTTTGAGTGTAAAGTATATAACAACTCCATTGTGCATGCTGTAATTATCATTAAAGATTGTCTTATAATGTGTATGATACGCAGGATGAAGAAGTTTTTAAGTGATTTACAAAATATCAAGGCACAAGAACAACCCGGTGTTAAGGATCTGTGATGTCGCAATCAGAATTACAGTGATCTCCATCATAATTAAAGCATCCTCAAAATAAAGAGCCCCTCATACTGTTCACTGAACTCCACTAGGTGTGCAGGACATAAAAGTCCAGTGGTGCGTAGTGACATGGATACTATATTGACTAAATCATTCCTTTTGCTGGCCATATAGACGTCATCAAATCTTTACTTTCCAAGCAAGGGCTTGTCCTGCAAACACTTAGGTTCAATTTCTCCTGTATCAAAAAGTTCCAAAGAACAACCAGAGAACAAAGTGCAAAACAATGCAAACTACCTCCTTCCTAAATTCTTCACTAGGTCTTGAAGCTTTTTGATATAAGGCAATCTTATACATAGTTTTATTTCATACTCTCCAAATATTGGCCCAATAGGCACTAGTAGCATCTGATTATAGTATAGTAGTTCTTTATTGCAAGCATTTACTTCCAGTATAATTTATACTTTAGGAAGGGAAAAAAAAAAACTGTCCTCTCAACAGAAAAGTGGTAATCTTCTATTGAGTTCCACTGACGAGTCTTCTTAGGTCTTTTTACCCCCTCTCACCTAGGGGTAACTAGAGGAGATGGCTCTCAATGAAGACAGTGATCCCGATGATGATGGTGACCAGTGTTCTCACAGGCAACAACCTATCAGCCCTTCAAATGCCTCACTCCTCATGAGCACAACTCATCACACCCGATCAACATGGTTCATTGGAAGAGGGTGGTCCAGCACATTATGAGGTACATTAGACTTTAGTATTAAGTGGATGTGAAGGCATTGTGACCACTCTTCCTAAATGCAAGTTTATCTCATTTAATTCCACATAATTCAATGAGTAAGCTTGATAGTTTGTCACCTTATTGTTGTAGACAGGTTGGACCTGTCAATTATTGGGGTTTGGTGTAGGTTGAACAGGCATTTGGGGTTTCTTAGGAGCTTGTTGAGTAGTACCTTGTATAGGAGGTATAAGAAGTGCAAGAGATGGTGACAAAGCTTGTTGTTGTTTCCCTTGAGGCCTCCAGGATTGTCTAGGATTAGACCATTGGCCTTGGGGCTGTTGTGGAGACTGAAATGGAAAAGGTTTATTTTGAGGATATTTCCCTCCAGGATACCACCCCGTTTTCTACAAAAGTCTATCTTTTTGTGAAACGAAGATAAAAGACAAGAAAGGAAATTATTACAAAGGCTTATATTCCTCTCCTTGAGTGGATGCCACTCAAAGAAATTCTTGAACCCTTGAAGACACTCCACACTAAAAAATGCAACAAAACTCTATTTCCTTTATTCATAAATTGTCATAAAACATGAGGGCAGTGTTATCGCACAAATTATAGGTTGGGCAAAGCCCGACCCAATCCACAAGAGTGAGACAACTATGGGAGTAGCTACCCACTGTTACCTTAGATAGATACTCCCCCCGCTTTAGTGATGATAAGCCACCACAAGGGGGGAATCTCAGTGACTCTAGGGGGATTGAGTTGGAAAATGGTAGAATGACCAATGAAACCCCTGTAGGTTAAGTTTGGAAGTAGACAAAGGCTTGGAAAAGGGTCTTGTTCGTGAAGGGAGGTTGCCAAAGTGTTGTGTACCTGCAAGACAACGTTAAACCTGCCTGAGACAAGACAATTGATCGAGATACAAGCCAAAATAACCAAGGGGACAAGCAAGGAAAGCTTCTTGTCCTAAATTGCAGCAGTATATCAGATTTATATCAGCAAAGTAAATTAACAAATGTCTGCAAAATATGTTGCCAAAAGTCAAATAAAAGATATTAGAAACTAAGCTAGCAATGTCTAGTTTAACTTCCACTGAGAATAACACAAGACTTTAATGGCAATTAGGGTTGTTTGTTAGGTGTTATCAGTAAATTATTGTAACATCCAAGTGGCTGTAGAAAACATATGCAACAGCAGAAAATCCCAACCACAGAAATCAACAAGTAAGCCATCAAAACGATAGTCAATGAGTAGTAGAATAGTAATCTAGGTTCACAAGTGAATTTCAGTGGTGGAAAAGTGAGTAAGGAGAGACTTTTAAGAGTGTTTTTCTGCATCCCCAATGTCTGTAGTGTTATCCCTGATATCTAGGGATAACTAGGAGATCATGTCTCAAGGCCCACATGGTCCTAGACATGGAGTACCGAGAGCAGGAGCAACCTGAGCATGGTCCTGGAGGACCCTTCTTCTTTTTCTTAGCCAGCTTTGTCCTGTCAGCAGTACCAGCCTCCATCACTACCGGCTTGGGCTTGCATCAGAGAGGGTTCTTGCTCCATGAGGTAATTGGTCCAAGGTATCATGGTATGTGTCATATTTGATCATTATAACCTTCTTATGTATGCATTAGATCTCTTTCATTTCAGATAACTGCT
>JASDQU011442729.1:0-17500 GCA_032191745.1 Picea mariana | reverse complement strand
ACAGGGATCATAACAATGTCAATCACATCTAATAATCAAGTTATTTTAAACATGTGCATAAAACCCCCTTTTACTAGACAAGTGCTCAAAGACGTTATGCTATTCTACAAGCCAGGTTTGGAGGGGATGTTAGGATGTCTTATTGGGCTAGTTCTCATTGGATGTGCGATGTTTTCGGGTGAAGACAAATCTAGGCCGTGTAAGTGGGTGAGGTGGTAAGGGATGTTTGAGCAATGGGTGCAGTGATGACAGGGGAATGTATGGCTTACCTGTGGGTGCCTCCGAAGAGGGTGAGCTGCACCTTGTCATGGATGCAAATGTTTCCAAGCCCATTCATGCTTTTTATCTTTTTATCTTATTGCTTTTTCTTTCAATAGACTAGCTAGGGGACATTGCCCTGGTGTGGTGACCAGTGGTGACAATGTTACTCACAAGCATTTCACGGAGACGAGAAGGCTGGCTCGTGATGAGACCCCCTTTCTCTTGGCTATGCCACCAAGAGCCACTACCTTGGCGTGGTGACCATCTGAATGGTAGTGTCATACCGCTACATTCCCATGGACCTAATAGGTTGGCTCGTGATGAGACCCCCTATCCTCCAACTAGGTCTTGATTTTATTATTTTTATGGGTTCCTCTGTTTCTTGCTGAGAAGCCTTTTATTGCTTTCTTGGGGATCCCTGGGTGAAGCATCTGAAGATTTCATTCTTTTGGATTTTATCTTTTTCCAGTTAATTTTACCCTCTGGGCCTTTAGCCCCTTCTTCCCACAAGGTAAGGTACAACCCTTTGCTATCTTGGCAAACCCAATGCCCGAACCAATGTATGGGATGGATGAGAGGGAAAAAGATGAAAAGTGGTAAGTATGGTGGGAACGAGCGATGACCTTTCATGAACCCACCCAGTGGCAACTCAAACCCCATGGGAACCAACTTACTAGGGCATCCTGTCATTCCCCCCAGGTGTGGACAAGTGGAAAGGCACAAGGACCAAACACACGTTAGAAGTAAAAAGAATTAAATACACATATTCAAATGTTTTGAGAATCAGAGTGACACATAACATGATACCCGGGCTCATTACGTCATGGAGCAAGACCCATTGTTGCTTAAGGACCAGGCCGATGGGATGGATGCTGCTGCTGCTGACAAGGTGGAGGCACTGAAGAAGAAAGATGGGCCCTCCAGGGCCAGGCTCAAGTCAATATGGCTCTCGGTACTCCATGTCTAGGACCTGTGGGCCTCGAGACGTAATCTCCTTAGTTATCCCTAGGCTAGGGGATAACATTTGGCTCCAACTCGGGGACATGTGCTCACCGTAGAGCGCATGATAACCTCAACATCTCTGGCATGACCTGTGACCTGCTTGATCTCAACAAAATATTATTAGTAATCATTTGGGGTGGTGATATCACCCTTGGCTCATATATTGTAATGTTCCCAAGCCAATTTTTTTCGCTTGGGGACACTAGCTAACCATTGAATCAACTGTTTGACTGTTTGTGTTTGCAGGTTGGCCACTGATATTTCGGCCTTAGGGTTTATTCAGTTATTCAGTTTAGTTTTATCAAGATACATTCAATACATTACAAGATCTCATCAATACACAAGATATGGAACCACAAAGCATAGATCTGACCTTTTTATTATGAAATAGCAAGAACCTGATACAATATAGAAGGAGATTTGGAATAACATCAGATGGCTCCAAGATAGAAGATATGAGCTGCTATAAAATTCTCCCGACAATACAAAATAGGCCTCCAAAGGCTGAATATGAGATGAAGATCCCAAATACCAAGAACCAGGGTTACGTCCAACCCCCTTAGGCTGTTGGTACGTCCTGTTGGATGACAAGATGGCCAATATTTCGGCCCAGCTGAAGGAGATATCAAAACAATGCCAAACTCCACCAAAGTGTAGATCGGGATAAGGGAAACCTCTCCCGGAAGTCTGAAACTCAAATATCAAGTCTTCCTCCCCAATCTACTGAAACCCTAATCCAAACTGCACCCTCCTGAAACCTTGAAGTGACCAACAATTCAGCCTGGCTGAAGGAAGCCTCCAAAGCTCTTGAAACTCTCTAAGATGATAGATCGGGCTGCCACAAACCCCTAGAAGAAGTTTCAAGATCATATCTGACGTAGAACCTCCTAGATCTGAGAATCCATGAATCACCAAGATGTCCTCCCTTCCTCAAAGCTGTCCCAACCTGTAGCTAATGATTTGGCTGTAGTAACTCCTCAAGAATACCTCCAAAATGATGAGCAAGGTCCTGCAAACAAAACCCAAGTGCTAGAATCTCTGAAGGCTCTATCAATAAGCTGGATCGAACTCCTCAAGCAATGGTGCGCCCCTGCTGGAAAACCCTAACTGTTACGGCCCTGTTGCTCTCCCGAATCAATGATGGAACCTATGATGAGTGTAGAATGGTGTGGGTGGAGTATTTCATCCCCGAGACCAAGCTTGGAACAAGGTGAGTAGAATCTTTCACCACTGAGTTGTTCTCTAGGGTTTGTAATCTCAAAACCCTCAAAACTGTGTGCTCAAGAGCTCAACAAGCAAAATACCAAATATTCAAGATGCTATGAAAGGTGTGCCCTAGCCTTTCCTTTATACTTCCATTCTATTTCCCTGTTGAGTTAGTTTAACCCCTAGGTTCAACCCTAACTCAACCTCCAACGTTCTAATTCTTCATTGAGTTACTTTTTGCTCTTTTTCCCTTTTTCCTAAGTCAACTTCAAAATATAACAATAGTTTGGTTGACTTTTCCCCATGCTGTATGAGACTATGGTCTAGTGGGGATGCCTAGACCACTAAGTCTTCCCAGACCTCTTCATCAAGAGGTGGGGGACATTGCAGTCTCCCCTGCTAGAAATTGCTTGTCCTCAAGCAATTCCAAGCCTGTTTCTCGTACCACCTATTCATTCTCCCACGTGGCATCCTCAATGGGCAAGTCCTTCCATTTGATCAGATATTCTTTGATGCTTCTCTTATGGAGCTTCTTCTCCCGAACCTCCAATATCTCCTCTGGTACAAGAACTAGCTGCCCCTCTTCATCTAGAGGTGGTAGCACTTCCAGTGGAGTGATGTGTTGGCCGATGGCCCTCTTCAGGCATGACACATGGAAGACATTATGTATCCTGCTACCCTGTGGGAGCTCCAACTCATAAGCTACGACCCCTACTTTCCTGCTGATCCTGCAGGGCCCAAAGAAATGTTGTTGGAGCTTTTCTGCTCCACTTCTTTTTATAGAAGCCTGCTTGTATGGTTGGAGCCTCAGGTAGACTAAGTCACCAACCTCAAAAGTGCGTTCAACCTTGTGTTTATCTGCTTGGACCTTCTGCTGGTTCTTTGCCCTCTGTAAATGATCCTTCAGCTCCCTGAGGATATCCTGACTTTGCTGTACCCAATCCTGTACCATCGGTGCCCTGCTGTCTCCAAAAGCAATCTCTACGAAAGAGAGTGGGTCATAACTGTACAACGCCCTGAATGGGGTCATGCCTATGGACATGTGATGGGTGGCGTTGTAGCAGTATTCCCCCAAATGTAACCATCTGACCCATGCTTTCTGCTGCCCAGCCACATAATTCCTGAGATAACCTTCCACCCATTTGTTGACTATCTCGGTCTGCCTGTTCGTTTGAGGATGATAGCTAGTACTAGGAGTCTAGGCCATACCAACTAGCCTGAATAACTCCTGCCAGAATATACTCATGAATCGGCTATCCCTGTTACTAACAATGGTCTTGGGTAGATCGTGAAGTTTGAAGATCTCCCTGAAGAATAATTCGGCCACCTGTGCTGCACTGAAGTCTATAGCAATGGCGAAGAAGTGTGCAAACTTTGTCAACCTGTCCACCACCACAAAAATACAATCCTTTCCCTGCGCCTTGGGCAACCCTGTGATGAAGTCCATGGATATGCTTTCCCATTTGTGCTCTGGGATGGGTAGGGGTTGCAGCAGTCCTGTCGAGTGTGTGTGCTCATCCTTATTCTCCTGGCAAGTAGTGCACTCCTTGACGTGATTCATCACATCCTCTTTGAGGCCATTCAATGAGAACCTCTCCCTCACCTGCCTGTATGTCTTGCCAATCCCTTGGTGCCCTGCCATCGGTGAGTCATGACATGCCTGCAACACTTTGGCCTTGAAGGCCGATTCAGGAACCAAGAAGATTTGGCCCTTATAATAGATGATGCCGTCAATGACCCTGAAGTTATTGTCCTGTATTTGCCTATCTATCACCTGACAAGCGAACTGATTTCCTGAGTATTCCATCACCAAGTGGTCCTTCCAATTGACTGACACATCTGTCATGGCATAAATGGATGGGCTTCTGGACAATGCATCTGCCACCACGTTGTTTTTCCCTTTGACGAATTCAATGTCAAAGTCATAGGCCTGTATTCTGCTTACCCATTTCTGCTGCCTTTCATTTAAGTCCTTCTGCTCCAATAAGTACTTAAGACTGTTATGATCTGATTTCACCACAAACTGTGCACCTACCAGGTATTGTCTGAATTTGGCCAGAGCGTGCATGATGGCCAACATCTCTTTGTCATATATGGTGTAAATTAACTCGGGTCCCCTGAGTTTTTGGCTCTCATAGGTAAGAGGGTGCCTATTTTGCATCAGTATGGCCCCAATACCTTCTCCTGAGGCATCACACTCCAAGGTGAAAGGTTGGCCGAAATATGGTAGGGCTAAGACTGGGCATGTGTTCATCACCTTTTTCATCTTGTTGAATGTGAATTGGGCCTCCTCACTCCATTTGAAAGCTCCTTTCTTGGTCAAATCGATCAAAGGTGCACAAAGCTAAGAGAACCTTTTGACAAACTTCCTATAGTAAGTGCACATGCCTAGAAATCCCCTCAACTCTGTAAGGGTTTTAGGTGTAGGCCACTCCATTATGGCTTGAATCTTCTCCTGATGTACTTGTACCCCGTTAACTCCGATGATGTGTCCTAAGTAAAGAACCTCCGTCATTCCAAATTCACATTTGGACTCCTTAGCATACAATGATTGTTCCTCCATGATAGACAGAATCTGATCCATATGTCGAAGGTGTTCCTCCCACGTCTTGCTATAAATGAGCAAGTCATCAAAGAAGACTAAGAGATGCTTCCTCAACTGTTTGTTGAAGACATGGTTCATACATGATTGGAACGTGGTTGGGGCATTGGTTAGACCAAATGGCATCACTAAAAACTCATAGTGGCCTTAGTGACACCTGAAAGCAATTTTGGGAATGTCCTCTTCCCTCATTTTGATTTGATGGTACCCAGAACGTAGGTCAATTTTGGTGAAATAGACAGCCCCATGCAGCTCATCTAGCAACTCATCAATCCTTGGTATGGGATACCTGTTTTTGATGGTTTTCTTGTTTATTGCCCGGAAGTCAATGCACATGCACATGGTTCCATCCTTCTTCTTGACCAACACAACTGAAGAAGCAAAAGGGCTAGAACTCGGCCTGATGTGCCCCATATCCAAGAGTTCTTTGATTGCCTTCTCTATCTCGTCTTTGTACTTCTTTGGATGTCTGTAACGCATGGCGATGACTGGTTTTTCTCCTTCCTCCAACTCAATGATATGTTCAAACCCCTTGTCCGGTGGCACCCCTGGTGGAATAGGTCCTGTTATCTCACAATTTGTAGCTAAAGGATAGAGACAAACTAGCGTAACAGGAACCTTCCCCACCCAATGTCACCAAGAGTGAGCCTCTTTCCCCTAGGGTTTTGATTCTAGGGCCCTGCCTTTGCAGCACCATAGAACCCTACCTTCTAGTCTTTGAGTCATCATCCTTTCAAGAACTTGTACCCTTATCTTTTGACTCCATATACCCTAAGGCACTGATATTTGATCTCCAACGTTGAAGCTTTAGTGTACAAAAAACTACTTTCAAAACTAAAATTTTGAAACCCTAACTAACCAAACTAACCTAATTTAGGGCTGACATCATAGTTGAATATCTCATCTTGACGCAACAAAAGTGTAATATAAGCAATTAAATGATGATTTGAAGCATTTATTGAGTAAATTGTTGATTGGACATATTGTTGGCTTAGTCATCTCCTTAGATATTGATGAATTAATGATCTTTCATAGCTAAATTGACAAAACGTTGACTTCATTTTATGTCTATTGCATTGCTTATTGAATAATATTAGATAGTCATTGAAGTACTAACCCTTTGAGTTATAGCCTGCATATGTATATATTTGTTGCTGTTGTCTTGTTCCGGCAGGTGTTTTCAATAGGGCATACACTTCATTTATTGGCTGATTAGCCGGACTGTCTGACATTGGTGGTAACCTGTGAGGAGGGAACTCTAGAACTTGACCTTATACCTTCTGCCTCTTCGAACCCCAGGTTGCCAGGGACGTCTCCCCTGGGCTAACCTCCCTAAACAGAAAGAACCTCCCCATCAAGGTGACATTGGGTGGGGAAGGTCCCTGTTATGCCAGTTTGATCTCTATCCTTTAGCCTATGACATAAACTACAAACTGTGCGATAACAGGTCCAAACACTTTACTGTGTTTGTCAATGATCTCCTGAATCTTTGGTGTGTAGTGAACCTTTCCTTGTTTTCCCACATGTGCCGAAATCTTGCACTCAATTGCATACACTATCTCTTCCCTCCTAAAGATGGCCTCCATCCTCTTGGCCGTAACTACTTTGGCTGAGTTACCTGTCATGTCTCAGAGAACTACCTTTCGTCCACCCTCCTCTGTGAAAGACATCTCCATGGTCTTGTAGTTGGTGGTGATAGGCCCCAACGTACTGAGCCACTGTACTCCAAGGATTATGTTCGTGTTCGGAAGGTCCATCACATAAACATCCTGTACTAAATCATGCCTACCCAATGTAAGCTTCATGCCTGGAATGTACCTGTTACAAGGCATGGTGCTTCCACCTGCTACCTCCACCTTGAACCCTTCAAACTCAACCGTGGGTATGTGCCTCCTCTGTAACAATGATGAGTCAATGAAGTTGTGAGAAGCTCCCCCATCAATCAACACTGACACCTTCTGCCCCTACAAGACTCCTCTCATCCTAAAAGTGTTGTACTTGGGCACCCCGCTGATGGATGCCAAGGTGGCTCTTTCCTCAGTCGTACTGTCATGACCTGTGGCCTCCTCATCTGCAGTCTCGGTGGTGTCTGCCTCTATGTTCTGGATGTGGCCGAAATCCTTCTCCTCCTCATTGTCTGAAGTCACCTCTATGTAGTGAACTTGGCCACAACCCATGCATTTGTGTGATGGGTTCCATGGCTCTTTGCAAGTGTAGCATAGTTAGTTCTTCCTCAATTCTCTTCTGGTATTCTCATCCAACCTGCCTCTTCCCCTGTCAAACACCCTTGGCTCACGTCCTCCTGGGTTCATTGGAGGTCTCTGATCTCTTCCTCCTACTTTAAGAGGTGGTCTAGGCACAAATTTCGGCTTTGCAGCTGGTCTTAGGTCTCTCGTCCTCCTGATAGCATCCTGTAGGTTGGTAGGCTTAAAAGCCTTTACCCAACCCTTCAAGGGTTCCATCAACCCCTCAGTGAAGAGCATCATGAGTGGGGTCTGTGACACATCCTGCACCGATACTGCTAGCCTCTGGAATTCCTCAATGTAGACCTCTGGTGCTCCTATCTGTCTGAGCTGTGTGAGCTCCCAGAAATGTAACTCAGGATCCCCTTGGTCAAACCTGTCAATGAGTCTCTGTGTAAACTCTATGTATGCCACTATCTGATTGTGGCCTAGTGTAGTCAATCCATGATACCACCAATCATGAGCTTTGCCATCCAAGTACATGGTGGCAAACTTGATGGCTTCCATCTCCCTCATGGGGTTAAGATGCAGATAAGTATCCAACTTTTGTACCCATGCCTGTGCTGTCATCTTGGCCGTACCATCAAAGTAGGGAATCTCCATCTTCCCGGCTCTGCGCTCAAACTCCTAGTTGCTCCTGTGGTTCGGCCTATGTTTGTTTTTGAATTTAAGTTGACAGTATTGATCTAGGGACATTTGCCTCTGAATTGTTATACTCAAATCGTTGTACTCCCTGGTACACTGCCATCTGCTCAACAAAGTCATCCACCGGTTCATGTTGTGCATGTTCATTTGTGAACGTGGGCAAGTATGGTCTAGGAGTAGCCCTGCTACCTATCTGTCCATGTGGTGCGCTTCCTCCATGGCTTCCCTTAGACTGATGATAGGGAATATGCTCTAGATTATACCTGTTTCCTCTGTGAGATCCACCTATCTCCTTGTTGTCGTACATTTCTGGACCTTTCCCCTTGTGAGTCATCTGCAATAACAGTTCGACTATCCTTGTCTAGTTCTCATCTACCTTCCTCAGGTTCTCATCTACCTTCCTCAAGGTCTCAGTGATTTCGGTTTGTCCCCTACGGTTTGCATCATAGTTCTCTTGCAAGTGGATGACCAGTTTACTTTTTGTTTGGTTTATGGATTTATGGAACTCCTGTGCTAAGAAAGCTAAGCCCTGGGGCTAAACGTCATCACCCGAACCCTCCATCTCGACCTCTATTTCGCTTGCATGTTTCTTCCTCCAGCCCATATAAATACCACTGAACTTCTGCATGTGCTAATCCTCACATGATGGGAGGATCAAAGCTCTGATACCACTGTAATGTTCCCAAGCCAATTTTTTCGCCTGGGGACACTAGCTAACCACTAAATCAACTGTTTGACTGTTTGTGTTTGCAGGTTGGCCACTGATATTTCGACCTTAGGGTTTATTCAGTTATTCAGTTTACTTTTATCAAGATACATTCAATACATTACAATATCTCATCAATACACAAGATATGGAACCACAAAGCATAGATCTGACCTTTTTATTATGAAATAGCAAGAACCTGATACAATATAGAAGCAAATATGGAATAACATCAGATGGCTCCAAGATAGAAGATATGAGCTGCTACAAAATGCTTCCGACAGTACAAAATAGGCCTCCAAAGGCTGAATCAGAGATGAAGATCCCAAATACAAAGAACCAGGGTTACGTCCAACCCCCTTAGGCTGCTGGTACGTCCTGCTGGATGACAAGATGGCCAATATTTCGGCCTAGCTAAAGGAGATATCATAACAACGCCAAACTCCACCAAGGTGTAGATCGGGACAAGGGAAACCTCTCCCGGAAGTCTGAAACTCAAATATCAAGTCTTCCTCCCCAATCTGCTGAAACCCTAATCCAAACTGCACCCTCCTGAAACCTGAAGTGATCAACAATTCGGCCTGGCTGAAGGAAGCCTCCAAAGCTCCTGAAACTCTCTAAGATGATAGATCGGGCTGCCACAAACCCCTAGAAGAAGTTTCAAGATCAAATCTGAGGTAGAACCTCCTAGATCTGAGAATCCCTGAATCACCAAGACGTCCTCCCTTCCTCAAAGCCGTCCCAACCTGTAGCTAATGATCTGGCCRTAGTAACTCCTCAAGAATACCTCCAAAATGATGAGCAAGGTCTTGCATACAAAACCCAAGTGCTAGAATCTCTGAAGGCTCTATCAATAAGATGGATTGAACTCCTCCTCAAGCAATGGTGCGCCCCTGCTAGAAAACCCTAACTGGTACGACCCTACTGCTCTCCTGAATCAATGATGGAACCTGTGATGAGTGTAGAATGGTGTGGGTGGAGTATTTCATCCCCGAGACCAAGCTTGGAACAAGGTGAGTGGAATCGTTCACCACTGAGTTGTTCTCTAGGGTTTGTAATCTCAAAACCCTCAAAACTGTGTGTTCAAGAGCTCAACAAGAAAAATACCAAATATCCAAGATGCTATGAAAGGTGCGCCCTAGCCTTTCCTTTATACTTCCATTCTGTTTCCCTGTTGAGTTAGTTTAACCCCTAGGTTCTGTTGACCACCTATCCAACTAGGGGGTCAACTCCATGTGCCATGACGAGATGCATCATCAGATGCTCATTTGTCGAAGATTATTTGGTTCTATAGGGCATTTTTGGCCTCCAGCACATCTTTTTGTAAACGAAATTTCCGCACCCCTGCGTGGGTTAATAATGTAATAGGTCTGCATGAGTCATATTTAGGTCAGTTACCTTGGGATGGGTTCATTGGGAGAGTTCCTTTCACCGAGGGTTTTTTATCCTCAGGTTATTAATTGGGCTTTTCAGCCCTATTAATTTCCCTTGAGTTTTTCCCTCACACCAGCAATAATTCCTCCAAAGTGGTGAAGGGCGTTCTAATGGGCTTATCCTCTGGTAACTATTGTTTAGGGATGATGTAAATGACCACGTATGACACCTTAGAAAGTTTCTCGGAATTCGGACGAGTCTAGATTAGTTTTTTTTAATTAATTAATTTTTAATTAAATTTTCCTAAGTTTGGAGGTTTAATTATTTTTGAGCAAAAATTGTAAAAACTAGGTCCTTGGACTTTTGATAGAGGTATTTGTGCTCAAAAGAAATGAAATGAGACCCCCTACACCCTTGGACCAAGTTTCAGCTTAGTCAGACAACTTTTGTTAGGTGTTTGTCCACCAGGAGTCTTAGTCAGTCAAAAACAACAATTTTAATTGCTAGGTCATGACATTGATAAAATGTCATTTTTGTAATTTTGAGTTAAAAGGGTGATGTAAAGATGGAAAAAGATAAAAGAGATGTTTCCTAACCCAAACCTACCCAACCCAACCTTTTCTAATCTTTACACACCCCCTCACCCACTCACCCACTCAAACCCTCACGCTCCCTAGGGGAAGTTACACCCCCCTAGCATGGAATAACCTTGCAACTTGATTTCTGTTGAGTTGTGGGCCCCTCTCTCATGAGGTGCGCCCTTCTTAGCCTTCCACGTCACCTTTTAACCTAGCCCCACCTCCTACAACTCATTTATTACTCTCCACTCCTAGCCAAAACCCTAGATGGTGCGCCCCCCCTACGGATTCTCTCTTGTGCTTGGTGGTGGACACTTGGCATTGATCCAAGAGAAGTAGGTTTGACTCTCCAAGTATAAATAGAACCCCTCCCTCACTCTTTTCTTCACCATATCTTGAGCTATTGTTATGCTACTTGATTTTCATCTCACATCTCTCTCATTCTTGTCCATCTTGCATCCATTCATTTGCTCTTGAGAGTGTTGGAGCAATTTATTGCTACAAGACTCTCCTTTTGAGTAATAAAGAGAAACTTTGGAGGATTGGAAGAACAACGAGTATTCTTGTTTCTTGCTTGCATATGAGGTAATATTGTGGATTTGGCATCTTGGGTTGTATAGAGTAGATTCTTGGGTAAAGTATTTTACTTGGGTAGATCACACAACTAGTATTATTGTTGATCTATATATGTGGGTTTGTTAATAGGGTACAAGTATTTTATTTTGTTAGCATATTCAGCCATATTATCTACTTGTATGCATCACATTTTGTTGAAGTTTTGCAGGTTTGCTTCTTGGGTTTTGTTGGGATAGCCGCAAGGAGGAGTCTTCCCTCAAAGCTTACTCAAACTCCTTCTTTTCTCATTCTTTTCTTGCTGTCCATTTCATATAATATTTCAGCGAGCTTAACATCATAGAATGGTCATCTAAAATACATTTTTTTCCATAAATTTTTTTATGTGAAAAATTTATGCCCTAAAAACATAAATTTTTCTTCATTTTTATTGTTGTGTGTAGCTTTTCTAGAAAGCATAGCTTGCTGGTTTTTGTAGGTTTTTATCCGGTTGAGGGGGTTATGTTGCCTAAAATCAGCCACACAACACTCCAAGACCCTTCTCTTCAAGTGGGTAACAAATCTCAACCTTTCTCTTCACTTTTCTAAGCTTCTAGTACATATTTCTTTCATTTTTAGTTAACTTTGGTGGCTCATAGCTTGGCAGGAGAATTGGTACGGCCTTCCTCCCACGTGTGAGTTTAGGGCTAGATCTACTTTCAAGTTTTACCTTTTAAATCGTCTTCCAAGTCTAGGACGCGGGGTTAGCAAGTAGTTTGTGAATAATAGTTGTTGCTTGCTTTCTTCTCAACCCCTTTGGCACAATAAAGGTAGGCTTGCCTCCACTTTGTGCCATTGAGTGGTTTGTTTATTGCTTCTCTCTTTCCAAGCTTTTCTTATCTTAATAATTGCCTACACCTTGGGAGAGACATCCCCAAAATCGTAAGGCTAGGGTAACAATGTGTTAATGGTTTATTCATGCTTTGATGGTTAAAATTATCTAGATCTAGATCTCATTCACACATTAAAAGTTTAGCCTAAGCCCTTGGGGCATAATCTACTTGCATGTTTTAAGTTCTCCCAAGTTTTATCTTATTTCACATGCTCTAATCCAACACTAAATGGTTTAATGCATTGATGGTATAATAAGTGGCTTTCTCTTTCATGTTATTTCATCCTTAAGGCCATTTGCCATCACTTAAGTTTAAAGTATTGTTGGACATGTTGATAGTGTAGGCACACATCTAAATTTTTCAACAAGTACTTTTCATGCTTAACACTCTCTTAATGCACTAATACTCATGGTTAAGTGGTGATAAGTCTTGGTTTCTTTCTCTCTTTGGCAAGCTGTTCTTGTCCTTGTTCATTAACATTCTTTCATTACAAGCTTTTCATGGGATGGTTCAATAAATGGTGATGCAATAACTCTCTATTTCAGCTCTATTCTACATGCTTTACATGTGTTAATGTGCTTAATTTTCATGCTTAATAACACATCTTTCTAAGCTGCTTAAAGTTTCGGTTTTGACATAAAAACACCATTTTAAGGCAACTAAAAGTCATTAAAACACTTTCTAATACATCTAAAAACCTAACCAATTTATATATACACTTAATAGACTTAATAGGGCACCCTAAACCACCATTTTCACCATCTAAAATGGGGTTTGAGGAAGGCAACGAAAGGTGCTAGGCCGGGGACAGTCTCACGGCGCGCGACGTCCTTTCTGGGAGTACTTAGATCATTAGGGTTGACCTGTGAAGCTAGGGTAGGCCTCGTTGCCTCACTTCTTGAGCATCCAACAACCATTTGGTAATTGGGAGAAGAGGTTTTTGGTCAAACACTTAGTTAGGGTAATTAAAACCTTTCAAATCTTAAAACCCTTAACTTACTAAGCAATTAATAACATTGGCTCAAATTATCATATCTTAAGGTTTAACACTTGCAAGTATAATCTTCCAATCTCATCTACAAGTAATGCTTTGTGGGTAATTAACTTAATGATTTGAGTATTGTGGCACACCTGGTTTAAAGCTTTCAAATCGTTTAAGTGTCCTTGTGAATTTTGAGTGTTGATGTTGCCATTGAGAAGCAGTCCAATAGAGTAAGCGCTATTGGGGCATGCTTAGGCTTAATGTGTTGATGATGCCCATGTCTTGATTGTCTCCATTTTCCTGCGCATTTGAACACACATGGTTAGCTTGTTCTATTGTAAATTTGTATCTCATATTGTGATGTTGTGTAACTAACATTCTTTATTTGTAAATATCTAACCTTGCTGTAGCATAAGTGTATCTTGATAATCTTTGTAATCTTACTTGTAATTAAGCACCCTTATATATTAGTTGACCCCTTGCCCAACCTTAGGCGCTAGTCTTAGTTGACTTAGGGAAAGGTTTGTTTGACATAACTAAATCTTGCATCTTGCATTGCTGCCTTTGCATCATAGGTTAGACTCCCCCTAAACCTTAACTAATTAAAATCAACTCCTAGAACTTAAACTCTAAATCTCATCTAGAAACTAGGGTTCACCCCCCTTGGCTTCCCTAGGAGTAAGCCTAGATGGAAGAGGTTCAAGCCAAAGTGACAGCGTGGGCTTTGAACCTAGGCATTGTGCCTCCAAGGACACATTAAGTGAGTAGGACTTGGCTCATGTCTGCAAGTGTGTATAGGGACGACAACATCTTTGGCGCCGTTGCCGGGGATAAGTCATTTATCCTTGGTCAAAACGACTTAACTTAATTTTTTAAGAACTAAATAATAAAATTTTAGTACCTAAAATTCTTTGAGCTTGTATTGGCTAGTTTTGTGTGGTTCATTTCCAAGTGGTGACTCCATTAAAAAAATCTGTCAAGTATACTACTAGGAGCACTTCACAAGGAGTGATTTATTCTTTTCCCGAACCCGAAAAGGTTTATAGGAGGAGACTAAATCGCCTTGCTCCTAGAAGGCTACTTGAAAGTCTTGGGGAGGAAGCACTCACTAATATCCAATACTTGTTCCAAACTAATAATCAACCAACTGTTAATAATCCCACTAATACTCCTAACGTAACCATGAGTATCTTTTTGAGACCTTTGAACTTTGCAGCAATCCAAGGTGCACCTCACGCAGTCCTTGAGAAAGCCATTGACAAGTTACCTATCTTTCAGGGAAACAATGCAATCAGTGCTAAGTCTCACATCTCAAGTTTTCACATGTGTGTGGAGAAATATTGTAGAGGTCATAATGAAGAAGATGTAAAGATGTCTTTGTTTGTGTATTCATTAGAAGGAGATGCTGCCGAGTGGTTTACAGAGTTTGATCCAGATAAGTTTAGCACCCTTAATGAAATACTGAGTGAATTTAGGAAGAAATGGGGTGATAAAAAAGAACATAGATTCCAGCTTGCTGCCCTCACAAATAGTCATAAAAAGGAAAATGAGACTGTGGGAGAATTCAACACTAAGTTTAATGACTTGGTAAAGAGCCTTCATGCTGATATCTTGCCTTCAGATACTGCAATTTTGATTTATTATATGGAGGCATTTGAGGGTGAAATGAGGCATGCATTAAGAGATAAGGATCCTCAAACTTTAAAGGCAGCACAAACTATAGCTGTGAGGATTGAACAAAATATGTTAGAAGCTAGGAAATCCAACATTCCTGGTTTCACAAGAGGTTCTTCTTCAAAGGTTAATGAAGAAAAGAAGAAGAAGGATGAGGGTCAAGGATCATCAAGTGATGGGATTAAAGAATTGACTCAATTAATTAAGCAAATGGATATAAACCATACCAATCAGATCAATGCATTACAAAATCGGTTAATCACTACGGAGAGGTCCCAAAGCAATAGACAACAACATAAGCCAAATGATAAGTGGCCAAAGAGACCTCCCCAACATGATCAAAGGCCACCTAATCCTTTTGAATCCACCAACTTGGTAGATCATCACTCCATACCTTATTGTAGGCCTTGTGGTGAGTTTCATGAGGAAGCAACTTGTCAAATTTTCCTTTAAGGTTGTTATGATGATAATTATGGAAATCAAGGAGATGAACAAATAAATATGTGTGGTAGGAAATACAATGTGGGAATGTATGATTGGATGGATTTTGCTGAATATGGGAGTTATACAAACTGCATGAATAATGATGTTGTAGACAAGGAAACAGAAAAATTTGGGCCCAAGCCCACACCTCAGGAGAGTGCTCAAATCATGCCAAGTCATACTCTCAGGAGACTGCTCAATCCATCTCAGAAAGGGATCGTGAAAAGTCAAAGGTTCAATAGACTGACTCATAGAGTCTGAAGGTTGGCTACCTTGGAAGTCTTCACAATCTGAGGTCTGGGAAGGAAATAGAAAAAACCTAGAGGGTGAGTGATAAGTTCTTAAGGTAAGGCTGAAAGACTGAGATGACAGATTTCTTCTTGAGGTATTCAACCTACCCTTGAATTCTAGGGTTTTCCTCAGAGGAAATTTAATACAAAGGATATACTTCTTCCCAACTACACCTTTAATGACACAACAAGATAAGATAGTCAAAGGGGGCTGGAAAACATTATCACAAGGATCCTTCTCTGGGCAAACGATGTCCTTACCTCTATCAATATTTGAACACAACGTTGGTTGATAATCTTCTTCATGGAATAAATCCAAGTGCTTAGATGAATAATCATCAAAATCTTCAAGGTATGACTGGATATCAGTAGGAGAATATAGCACCAGGTCATCCTTGGGTGTCTGAAAAAGGTTTGTAATCATACCATCCCCTTGTCGCCAATTGTCAAATTTAGTAATGTCATATGATAGTTGTAAAGGAAACTTTTGGAAATGATCCTCAATGTCGTAAATGGGATCCCCATCATATCCAATCACATCCCATTTACACTTCCCGACATGTATGAATTCATCAATATTATCAACAAAGTCATCATTTTCATCATAACATGAAGGGGTTAAAACATCCAACACTTCTTCACTCCCCACATCATAAGATAAAGAATCATTAAAAATTTGGAAAGGGAAATAACTCACCTTGCTTACTTCTTCTTGTGCAAGAGCTTCAAGTATTTGGATAACTTCATCAAATGGAAGATCTGCCTCTACATCTTCAACTTTGAGATATAGAGGATCTAGCTTGTCCAAGGGTTCCATTTCTTCTTCACTCTCTGAATCATAGAACAAGGCATCATCAAAAAATTGGAAAGGAAAATGACTGACCTCATTCTCTTCGTCTTGTGCAGGGGAGTTAGGATCTTGGAGAGCTTCATCGGATTGAGGAGCGGTTACTAGTGCTTCATCCTCATAATTCACTTCTCTAGTTATATCTTCACTGCATTCTATCAAATCATGGGAGAAATCTTGCTCCTCTTCAAGGGGTTGACAATTTTCTTCATAAATCTCTTCTTCTATATCAGAAGGTTCTTGGCATTGAACATGATATACATCCCCGAGATCTTCTATAATCTGAGTGGTGAATCCTTCGTTCTTTAAGGTTGTTGTGAGATTTTGAAGGGCATCTTCATATGTCTGGCATCATGGTTTGACAGAGTCAATAAACCCACTGATGAGGTGTACGAAAGATGATATACCCCTATCTTCGCAACAACCCTTAAACCAATCTTGCAAAAAGGATGGTAGAGAAAGCATGAATAATTTTACCAGAACATCCTCCCCTCCCAATTCTATCTCGCTTATATACTTCAAGAATTCTACAATGTGAGTAATTGGGAGGCCTCCAAATCTTGGAGGGTTGCTTGACCATTTTGTATCATAATAACTCGGGTATCCTTGAAAACTTTTGAAATCAATAGTCGGATACACTTGTTCCCAGGACGCCATGATCCCATAACTTGGAAATATTACAGAATTGAGAGTAAGGTGGCACCTAGGAAAAGGTTAGTGGAGTCGCCAGATAATTTTCTTGAAACTATCAAAGGAATGAGGGGATCACCCTCAGTGGAGTCGCCAGGTAAGCTTTGCAAAGTAAAGGATTTTGAGGAAAGGCTTACCGAAAAGTGTAGTCTTTGAGGAGAATTGACTCAGTGTTCCCCGACAACGACGCCAAAATGTTATCGCACAATTTGTATTTTGATCAAAGGAAAGGTTAATGGAAAGGAAAATTGGCGTAACAAAGGCTATCCTATCACTGTCACCTCAATAGGATGCCTCTTTCTTGTTGAGTTTTGGATACCTTGGAAAGTGGTCCCCATGTGTTTAGGAGTCTCTAAACACAAAGGGGGAGACTTTTACCCTCATACTTTACTTTATGATTCTAATTTCACTTTGACTTAGGAGCTTTAAGTCAAAAGTGAAATATGTCACTTAAGTTATAAAGTGACAATTA
>JASDQU011442728.1:0-20601 GCA_032191745.1 Picea mariana | reverse complement strand
AAATGGCTTGCATTTCCTTCTTTTCAAATTTTGCTTTCAAAGTTCTAGATTAGTTTCCTTTCAGTCTTTATTTCATAGTTAACTAGATTAGTTGTGATCTCTACATGCATGCTTAACTTAAAATTATCTAGAGTAGATCACACACACATAATTGATTAGCTTAGAGCCCATGGAGGCATTGTGGATCTTTTGCGTTCATTTTCTTTTACCTTGCATGCAATCTTTAATTTCTTAAATCTTCACCCAACACACATGCATGCGTTAATTGGTTAATTAAATTTTCAATTCTTTCATCTACTTTACATGCAAGCAATTGTTTCTTAAGTCTTCTATCTTATGCACATGCATGCAAATTCTGATATCTTAAAGGCTTAATTAATCATCATTTACTTTCTGCAAGTTATTTCCATTGCTTTATGTTTCACATGCAACAATCTCATTTAAGCATTTAACTTGCAATCTTGTCTTTAAAGGCTTCAACCTTCATAATCAGCATTTTCAGTTCTTAATATTCACATGCAATAACTCATACTTAAGAACTTATTTTGCAATTTCATCGTTTAAGAGTTCACACTCATTTTTCAGTACTTTAGCAACTTGCTTGAGCAAGCTACAAGCACTCAAACACATTACACACTTAGCTCATAGGTCCAAAAATCAATTAATTAGACTTAATAGGACACCATAACCAACCATCTTCGCCATTTAAAACGGGGTCGGAGGAAGGCAACGGAAGGTGCTAGGCCGGGGACAGTCTCACGGGGCGTGGCGTCCTTTCCAGGAGTACTCTGATCTTAGGCTGACCTGTGAAGCTAGGGTGGGCCTCGTTGCCTAACTTCTTGAGCATCCAGCAGTCACTTGGTAACTGGGGGAGGAAAGTTTTGGGTTGGCACCTAGCTAGGATTAAAATAAATCACACTTAACCACATAATTTGATCTTTGATCTACAACATCAGCACTTTAATTCTATACTTGCAAAGCACACTGATCTCATTATCTTTTTATATCATGCAAGTTATCTTTTATGTGTTGTAGAATAATCGCTTAAGTGGTTACATCTTTTCATCTGGAGCACTTTACTTTTAAAGCTTTCATCTATATTATTGTTCCTGTATTTGTGGTGTGATCCTTCAAGAATTGGCACCCACCTGGAGGCATTCTCTTGACTGGGTCTTGAGTGCTATGCGTCTTTTGCCATTAATAAGCAGTACAACAGAATTCTATATGTTGTGAGCATGCTTGGCTTGACGTGTTAATGGTTGTTCATCGTGTATTTCTTCTTTTCCTGCACATTTCAAGCACTTGTTAGTATATATGTATATCTTATATCTAGTCTAGTTTAGCTTTCTATATCTAACATATTCTTTGTATCTAGTTGTATCTATCTTGTTGTAATATTTGTAACTTGTAATTATCTTGTAACGAACATCCCCTTAACTTAGTTGACCCCTTTCCCAATCTTAGGCACTAGTCTTAGTTGTCCTAGGAAAAGGCCTGATTGTCATACATAACTGTTGCATCTTGCATTTGTTGCTTAACATCATAGGCTAGATTCCCCCTGACCTTTTTAACTTATTAAAACCAACTCCTAGAACACTTAATCGTAAACCTCATCTAGTAACTAGGGTCTACCCCCTTGGCTTCCCTAGGAGTTAACCTAGACTGAAGAGGTTCAAGTCAAAGTGACAGCGTGGACTTTGAACCTAGGCATTGTGCCTCCAAGGACACACTAAGTGAGCATGACTTAGCTCACGTTTGCAAGTGTGTATAAGGACGACAATAAAGTTAAAGGAGAGAAAATTGGCGTAACTGGAGATTAATCCTATCATTGTCACCTCAATAGGATGTCTCTTTCTATTTAGGGTGGTAAGCCCAGGGGAGACGTCCCCGGTGACCTGGGGGTTTGAGAAGGCAAGGTCAAAAAGGCTAGATAAGGATCCCCTCTCACAAGTCACCACCGATCAAAATGTCTTGGTTTTATAACCAATGAAATGATAATGTATAAAAGTGTACCTGCCCGAAACAAAGCAACAAGAAACTATATATATTCGAAAGTACACTTGTTGGTTAGCACTTCATAAAACCATAGACTTTCTCGATAAAAGCAATTTGCTGAATATGATGAAGTAAACAGAAAATTATAACAACAATCTTTATAGAGCAATACTTCACATTAAACACCTTGAAATAGCTTCAAAATAACTAAGAATCATTAACCATTGAAATCAGAATACTAGCATTTGATAGAAGCAAAGAAGACAAGGTATAGATTAGCCTTTGCAATTGCCTTTATGAGCTTTTAATGTTGCATTTAATGGTTGTAGCTTACTTTAGTAACAACAGCAATATTGTTAGTAGGTTAGGCTATTCTAGGGTTAGGAATAGTTAGTAGGAGGCTCAAAGAATAGGTTTTGAAGGTTGTTTTGATCAATTACTCAAAAGAGGACTTAGACATTTTTTTAGGGCAAATGGAGTCAATAATGCAGCAGCAAATGTTGAAGAAAAATGATAATAGAAGAGTTAAAGACAAGAGAGATTGATGAATTGGAGTGTTGGTAACCCAAGGCTCCAATTATCAAACCCTAAGGGGAAACTAGTTACTAAGGTGTAGGTAACCCTAGGCCTTAGTAGATTTCCTCCCTCTCTATCTCAATGATGAAGCAAAATCGACTAAGATGAAGCAATGGATACTAAGGTGTTGCAATGGCAAGGCCTTAGCTCATGCTTCAAGAAGAATGGCCTTTTGACAAGATCTAGTAGGTGAAAGCTTTTGAAGCTAGGACAATAACATGTGCTAGTCTTCCTAGGGTTTAATCAAGCAATTTCATAATCTTGAATGTAAATGCAAGGTAAATAAACCATTCAATTAAGAAGAATTACACAAAATTCACTTACATACATCAAGAATAATCAAGAAAATCCCTAGTTGAACACATCCACCAAGAAGCTTGCCAAAATACACCAAATTTAGCCTTCCTCAACATGTGCGCCTAAAATTTCAGCCAAGAAACCCTAAGGAGGGCACAAATTTCAGTCCTCACAAGTGTGAGTGAAAGATGATCAAAAATAAGAGTGATTTTCCTCTTATTTATACAATACTAATGACCAGAATTAAGTCAAAAAGGCCGACATGGCCAGTTACAAATAATATCCAGTTTTTACATTAAATGTCATAATTAAACCCTAAAACAAGCTGTAAAGGTGACGTCATGCCATTTTGGGGTGACGTTAGGCCCTTTTTGGGCAACGTTGGCGTCTTGGAGCAGAACGTTAGGCCTCCTTAGGCCTTAGGAACCTGCAACACATGCCACTTAGCACACAACTGCCTTCAAAACATCCAAAACGTTAGGTGACGTCATGGGTGACCTGGGTGACGTCACAGGCCTTCCAAGGCCTACATCATGGTGGAAAGGGCACAACCCCCCTGGGTCCAGGCTTGCCAGACTTGGTGAAACGTCCTCCTCTCTCTCTGGTGCAATCCTCTTATCTGTCTCTGCCCCTGGATGGGGTCTCAGCATCCATCTGGTGGGATTTTAGCCCCATGGAGGTCCGAACTAATCATCTCCCCATGTGTACCTGTCCATCGGGCACCTATCCATCAGGTGTGGCCCTGCAACATCAACAGATATGCCCTCCATGGGCTCATAAGTCACAAGGATCATAGCAATGTCAATCACATCTAATCATCAAGTTATTTAAACATGTGCATGAAACCCCTTTACCCAAACAAGTGCTCAAAGACGTTATGCTATTCTACAAGCCAAGTTTGGAGGGGATGCTAGGACGTCCTATTGGGCTAGTGCTCATTGGATGTGGGATGTCCCCAGTGAAGACAAAATCCAGGTCATGTGAGTGGATGAGGTGGTAAGGGATATCTGGGCAATGGGTGCAGTGATAGCAGGGAAATGTATGGCTTACCTGTGGGTGCCTCTGAAGAGGGTGAGTTGCACCTTGTCATGGATGCAAGTGTTTCCAAGCCCATTCATGCCTTTTATCTTTTATTCTTATTGCTTTTTCTTTCAAGAGGCTAGTTAGGGAACACTGCCTTGGCGTGGTGACCAGAGGTGGCAATGTTACCCACAAGCATTTCACGGAAATGAGAAGGTTGGCTCGTGATGAGACCCCCTTTCTCTTGGCTATGCAACCAAGAGCCACTACCCTGGCGTGGTGACTAGTTGTTGGTAGTGTCATACCACTACATGCCCATGGACCTAATAGGCTGGCTCGTTTTGAGACCCCCTATCCTCCAACTAGGTCTTGATTTATTATTTTCATGGGTCCCTCTGTTTCTTGTTGAGAAACATTTTATTGCTTTCTTGGGGATCCCTGGGCGAAGCATCTCAAGGTTTCATTCTTTTGGATTTTGTCTTTTGTCAGCTACTTTTACCCTCTGGGCCTTTAGCCCCTTCTTCACACAAGGCAAGGTACAACCCTTAGATATTTGGCCAATCCAATGCCCGAGCCAGTGTAATGGGAAGGATGAGCGGGGAAAAGATGAAAGGTGGTAAGTATGGTGGGAACGGACGATGACCTTGCATGAATCCCCCCAATGGCAACTCAAACCCTATGGGAACCAGCTGACTAGGGTATCCTGTCATTCCCTCCAGGTGTGGTCAAGTGGAAAGGCATAAGGTCCAAGCACGCATTAGAAGCAAAAGAATTAAATGCACATATTCAAAAGTTTTGAGGATTAGAGTGACACATACCATGATACCCGGACTCATTACCTCATGGAGCAAGACCCATTTCTGTTGCAAGACCAGGCCGATGTGATGGATGTTGTTGTTGCTAACAAAGTGGAGGCGCTGAAGAAAAAAAAGGATGGGCCCTCCAGAGCCATGCTCAAGTCGATCTGGCTCTCGGTACTCCATGTCTAGGACCTGTGGGCATCGAGATATAATCTCCTTAGTTATCCCTAGGCTAGGGGATAACACATCCAAGGTCGAACCTTTCTATGCCCCAAGAGACAAGGTAGATGTTAAACCAAAAGTACTGCACAGTGTTGAGACCACCCCAGACATTAGCACTAACTTGGCGAAACTTCAAGAGACTATGGATAGTATGGCAAGGAAACAAACCTTAATGATGAATAGAATTGCCAATTTAGAGAGAGCACAACAACCAGCTCCTAGGCCTCCCTTCAAGGGACAACCTCAAAGACCCGGTCAAATGTACAAACCTTGAAATGAACAAAGGGTCCCCAATACTCTCGCCCCTTCAAATGTTGTGGATGGAACACCTTGGTGTTTTCAGTGCAAGGATGCACATTGGGAGCACGAGTGTCCAATGAGTAATGGGGACCCTAACCAAGTAAACATTATGAGTCATACCTTCACTAAAGAACCACAAGTGTGCCTCAATATCACACTCGAAGAACATGAGGAAGGTATGAAAGAGGCAGCTAGAAGAGCTACGATGGAAGTTATAAATAATCTAGATAGTGAGTCCAAGGAGAAACTAAGAAGGAAAGAGTTACAATTCTATACAAGACAAAAGAAAGTGCCTCAAGCTCCTCCTACTAACCCTAAGCCTTCTCACAACAACAACTTTCACCAATGAGTAAACTTCTACTCAATCCTACTTTGCCAAAAGCCAACAATACCGACTTGAACTTTGACTTAGAAAGCGCTTTGGCAGTGCCTTTTTAAGGAAGTCATTAAAGTTCCTTCCATGAAGAATAGGTTTGAAAGGTTTTTCAAGGTACATGATGAATCAGTAGGTCCCCCCATAATGCTGCAAGCAAACCATTTTAGGGTGCAATATGATGGTCATCAACCATTCTTTATGTCAGTACAAATAAATGATAAATGCTTGAATAACTGCATGCTTTATTCAAGAGCGGGTGCCAATATGATGCCCTTTAAGGTAATCGAACAACTAGGTTTGAAACCCACACGACCCTATAGGAACGTGTGTGGATTTGAATCAAGAGCCATTCCTACTCATGGCGTGGTGGAAAATGTGAAGGCTCGCCTTGCCCGATACCCCGAAAGGGTCATCCCAATGGACATTGTGGTAGTAGATGTCCCTGATGTATGGGGAATGCTTTTGTCTAGAAAATTTGTTGCAATGTTGGGCAGCACTTTAGAGATGGATTGACCAGTATCAACGTGCCTTTTAAAGATGGAACTTTTGCTCGCTTACCCAACATGCCCATGGTCAAGGTACACACAGAAGAAATTGACATCGATACAAGAACCAATCAGGTATGTGAAACCATCAAAGAATCTCTTCCAAAATTTTCTTCAAGTGACTTACCTTTCTCTAAGGAAGAAGACTTTGATACTATACAATGACCAAAGAAAGAAGAATATCAACAATTGCTAGATAGATATAAGGACAATGAAGTCGGTTCTATCAAAGTGCTAAAGAAAGAAGATGAAAATCTAATGATCAAACCAAGCCAAGAGAAAGTCCTTACCACGGTATCCCACCCTCCTCCCTCAAAGCAATACACCATGGTAATACAAGAAACAGTTGATTCCAAACGAGGGGATTACAAGCAAGGAGATTTGGTTTTGGAGAGGGATACGAAAATGGGCCAACCCAATAATCATAAGGGTTATGAGAAGTTTTAGCATGGACCATTTCAAGTTAGAGGGAAGTCTGTCAATAACTCTTGCTACTTGAACACAATGCAAGGAAGGAGACATCCATTACCTGTTAGTGTCCACCTCCTCAGACCCCATCATGGGGGACAGACTTGATGTCTTCACCTCTTAGAGTAGGGTAGGTAGGTAGGTAGGTAGGTAGGCATTTGCATCTTGCATATCATTGTATATATATTGTATACTGCATATCATGACAATATAGTTTGCATTTAGCTTATAGATTAATTTGCATGCATCCATATGATTTACATGTTCCTTTCTTTACATACTGCATTATTGCTATATCATACTTACATGCTTTTAACGTCATGTTAGAATAGAATTTTTCTCTTAGCATTTACCTGTGGATTTGATCACTTTTATAAGGAAAAGGGGTGATAGTGCCACCCTAGGTACTCTTTGCTTGAGTGTGTAGGCACAAGTCGTACTAGACATGTTGAGGCTCTCATGCGCTCTACAGTGAGCCCATGTCCACGAGTAGGACCTGATGTTACCCCCTCAAACTAGGGGTAATTATGGAGATCGTGTCTCAAGGCCCGCAAGTTGCAGACATGGAGTACTGAGAACTAGATTGACTAGCATAGTCCCGCAAGGTCCCTCCTATTCATTGATGTACCACCATACATCACCGACAGTAGAGCAGCATCCATCACATCGGCCTGGCCCCAGAGGACAGTCGGTCTTGCTCCATGAGGTAATAAGTCCGGTATCATGGTAAGTGTCACCCTAATAATTGAAGCATTTGAATATGTTGCAAGGAATTCTTTCTTGATTACTAACGTTTGCTTGGAAATTATACTCTTTGCCTTATTTAACCTTGGTGGGTGTCATTCCATCCTAGTAAGTTGGTCACCCTCGGGAATAGGGTGCTACTGAGGGTTCCTTGAAGAGTCATCGTACCATTCTCGACCATACTTATCACTTTCCATACTTCCTCCCTTTGGTCTCCTCATTTTTTTGGGATTTTCAGATGCACTGACCCCAAAAGTGATTGTACCTCATTTCATGGGAAGGAGGAGTTGAAGGCCCAGAGGGAAATGTAGTTGGCAAAAGATAAAAGCCAATAATAAACCTTCCAGATGCTCGCCCAAGAGGTCTTGAGAACAATGAAGTGTTTCTCCTAAAGAATTGAAAGACCTAAAAAAGCAAACTCACATTATATAAATGTCCCACTTGTCGAGGAGGTGATTTATGCGGTGTCCTTTTCTTTCCATGCATATGGCACTGTTATCCCCTACCCTAGGAATAACTAAGGAGATCATGCCTCAAGGCACACAGGTCCTAGACATGGAGTGTCGAGAGCCGGATGACTTGAACATGGCCTCGGAGGGCCCCTCTTTTCTTCAATGCAGCACATTTATCAGCAACAGCAGTATCCATCCCCCCAGCCTGGTCCAGAAGTAGCAGTGAGTCTTGCTCCATGAGGTAATGAGTTCAGGTATCATGGTATCTGTCACTTTGATTCTTCAAGCACTTGAACATGTTGCATTGAATTCTCCTTCATTTCATAACGTTTGCTTGGAAATTATGCTCTTTGACTTGTTCATACCTGGAAGGGTGACATGATGCCCTAGTAAGTTGATCTCCCTTTAAGATGGGTTGCCACTGGGTGGGTCTATGAAAGGTCATCGTCCGTTCCCTCCATACTTACCACTTTCCATCTTTATTCCTCTCGTCTTCCCCTACCTTTGTTCGGGCATTGGGATTGGCCACACTAGGAAGGGTTGTACCTTGCCTTCCGAGAAAGCAATAAAAAGCTTCTCAGTAAGAAAAGGGAACCCATAAAGATAAATAAACACTCAAGGTACGAGTTGGTGGATAGGGGGTCTCACCACGAGCCGTCCTATTATGACCATGGGCATGTAGCGGTATGACACTACCACCTATCTAGTCACCAAACCAAGGTAGTGGCTCTTGGTGGCATAGCCAAGAGAAAGGGGGTCTCATCACGAGTCAACCTTCTCATCTCCGTGAAATGTTTGTGGATAACGCTGTCACCTCTCGTCACCAAGCCAGGACAGTGTCCCTCAACTCTTCCCTTGAAGCACAAAAGCAAAAGATCAAAAGATAATAAAGCTAAGAGTAAAAGGCAATAAATGGGCTAGGAAATGGCATCTATGACAAGGTGCAACTCGCCCTCTACGAAGGCACCCACAGGTAAGACTTGCATTTCCCTGTTATCACTGCAACCCATGCCCAAACACTTGCCCCACACCACCTCATACACTTACATGACCTGGATTGGTTCTCGCCTGGGAAACACCCCAAACTTAAGGAGGATTAGCTCAATACAACACCCTGAGATCTTCTCCAAACCTGACTTGTTAAATTGCATAACGTCTTTGAGCATTTGTCTGGGTAAAGGGGGGTTTGATGAACATGTTTGGGTAATTTAATTATTAGATGTGATTTACATGGTGTGATCCCTGTGACTTATGAACCCCTGGAGGGCGTACTTGGTGTTGCTGCGGGACCTTGCCCGGTAGATAGGTACACATGGGGGAATGATTAGCTCGGACCTCCATGGGGTTGAAAGCCCACAGATGGATGTTGTAACCACAACCAGGGGCAAGAAGACATCAGAGATTTGCACTAGGAAGAAAGAAGGATGTTTGCCTTGGAGACACCCTGGCAGACCTAGACCCAGGGGGATCTTGCTCTTCCACTTGGACATTGACCTTTGAGAGCCCATGACGTCACCATAATGACCCTGCACATCATCCAGAGCTAGGGTTTGCATTTTGAGGGCAGTTGTGTGTTGGTTGGCACGTGTGGGCATCATCCAGGGCCTTTGGAGTCCAAACGTTCTGCATCTAGAGCCCAACGTTCCACCTTAGGGGCTCAACATCACCCTAGAAGGGCATGACGTTACCCTTGGAATTGATTTTAGGGGATAATTAATCTTGTTTATGTTTAAATTGAATTTATTTGTAAATTGGCCAGGTTGGCATTTATTTGACCTGAAATTAATTAAAGGTCATCAATTTTGTATAAATAAACATAAAGTACATTCATTTTTATCATCACAACTCCTCACACAAGAGGAGAGGTCTGAAATTTGCGCCCTAGAAGGGCTATTGGCTGAAATTGTGAGGCGCACTCTTGTATAAGGCTGATTTTTTGCAAGTTCGATCAATCTTGGAAGCTTTTATGGTCATCTTGCATGGTATTTCATGATTATTCTTGGTGCAAGTAAGTAAAATCTGCATTTTTTTGTCATCTATTGAATGGTTTATGTATGGTTTTATTTGCTCATACAAGATTATGAAATTGCATGATATGCTTAATGCTTTAAGTAAGGAACTTAAATTGCTACTTGCTTACTTTCTATTTGCCAAGTTTTTCATTGAATTGATCTAGTAACTAGTGAAACCCTAGAGCCCTAGTTTCCTAGCACCCTTAGGTTTTGACCTAGTTATCTTTGCCTAAGTTCTTATCCCATAAGAAGCCTAAGGAGAGCAAGGTGCTAGGGCCTAGAATTGCCTACACCCTAGTATCTTGTTTTCTTGAGGAAAATGCATAAGGGGACTTAAGTTACTACTTCTCCTATGCATTCCTCTTGGACTTTTGTGCACTATCAAAATTGATTTGCAGCCTTAGAAGAATCATCCACTTGACTCCATAATCCCTAGAAGACACTAGTTCTAGCCTCTCTCTTATTGAAGGATTGATTAAACACTCAAACTCTCTTCCTTGAAGCTTTTGCTAACTTCTATTAACCCTAAACTAGACTAATTCATTAACTAACTTCTTGTTATTGCAAATCACTGCTACAGTCATACTAATTCATGTTAATTTGTTGCATTCACCTACATAACTTGCACCTAGCTCACTCAGAAATTGTCATGTGTGTTATATAATATAACACATAGTATGTGTTATATTATATAACACAGTCATACTAATTCATGTTAATTTGTTGCATTCACCTACATAACTTGCACCTAGCTCACTCAGAAATTGCTTGTGACAATTGTCAGTCAATCTACTAGATAAATGCTAAGTTTACATGGTGTCTCCTTGCAATTTTGAGCACTAGAATTTGTTGTTGTTACAAAAGATTGCTACAGCCATCTAACTGCAGCAAATTCTCTGCATAAGTGACATTAAATACTAGCTAAACATTGCCAAATTTGCTTGTGACAATTAATTATCATTCAGCCTAGTTAAAGCTACATTTTCTTGTCTTTTTCAAGCAATTTCAAGGCATATTTTTTGCGGCTGTTACAAAATACTTATTGTTGTTGTTAATTGTTATATTGCTGCAACTTTATATCAGCTAGCAGATTTTCTTGAATGTTCATGGTCTTAAGAAGCACTAACATCAGATTTTGTACTTGAAAGCTACCATATTTTCTTTTTTGTCTTGTTCTGGGAAGGTACACTCCATTTTTACCGTTGCTTCATCCCTTAAATACCTTAAGAACCTTTTGACTTGAGTGACCAGTGAGAGGGGGGTTTTCTTGCATCCTTGCCTTAGTATTATCAGCCCTTTAGGTCACTGGGGACGTCTCCCCTAGGGTAACTTTGATATACTCCTAAACAGAAAGGGGTTTCCTATTAAGGTGGCAGTGATAGATCACCCCTTGTTACGCCAATCTTACATCCACTTGCCTTGGGCTTTGGGCAAGTACAGATTGTGCGATAACATTTTGGCGTTGTTGTCGGGGAACACTGAGTCAATATTCCTCAACAACACTTTTTCAGTAAGCCTTTATCCAAAGCCGTCTTTTCATAAAGCTTACTTGACGACTCCACTGAGGGTGATTCCCTCATCCCTTTGATAACCCTTATGAGGATATGTGGCGACTCCACTAACATTTTCCAAGGTGCCACCTTACTCTCAATTTTGTGATATTTCCAGGTTATGGGATCATGGCGCCCTGGGAATAAGTGTATCCAACTATTGATTTCAAAAGTTTTCAAGGATACCCACATTGTAGAATTCTTTAAGTATATAAGTATGATAGAATTGGAAGGGGAGGATGTTCTGGTAAAACTGTTCATACTTTCTCTGCCATCTTTTTTGCAAGATTGGTTTAAGGGTCGTTGCAAAGATAGGGGTATATCATCTTTCGTAGACCTCATCAGTAGGTTTATTGAGTTTGTCAAACCACAATGCCAAACATATGAAGATGCCCTTCAAAATTTCACAATAGCCCTAGAGGACAAAGGATTCACCACTGAGATGGTGGAAGATCTCAGGGTTGTGTACCGTATTCAATACCGAGAACCTCTGATATAGAAGGAGAGACTTATGAAGAAAGTTGCCAACCCCTTTAAGAGGAGCAAGATTTTTCCCATGATTCAATAAAACGCAGTAAAGACTTGACTAAAGAAGTGAGTTATGAGGATGAAGCACTAATATCCGCTCCTCCATCAAATGAAACTCTCCAAGATCCTATCTCTCCTGTATAATACAAAGAGAATGAGGCGAGTCATTTTCCTTTCCAGGTTTTTGATGATAGTTTGTTCTATTATTCAGAAGGTGAAGAAGTAAAGAACCCTTGGAAGAGCTAGGTCCTTCATTTTCTGATAAAGACGAAAAGATGATTAAAGAGACGATTCTTGGGGATGATGTACTAGACCCTCTTCCATTTGATGAAGTCATCCAAGCCATTGGCGCTCCTGCACAGCAAGAAGTGAACATGGTAAGTTATTTCCCTTTCCAAGATTTTGATGATGCTTATTTTATGATTTGGATAGTGAAGAAGTATTAGAGGAGCCCTTGGATGCATTAAATCCTTCATGTTATGACAAAGGTAGTGACATGGTTGATAATATTGATGAGTTCATACATGTTGGAAGACGTAAATGGGATGTGATTGGTTCTTATGAGGATCCCATTTATGATATGGAAGGCTATCTTCGAATGTTGCCTTTACAACAATAATATGATGTTCCTAATCATTTTGATGTTTGGCAACAAGATGATGATATAATTACAGAAGTTTTCCAAGCACCAAAGGATGACCCAGTGCAATGTTCTCCTGATGATTTTCGGCCATACCTTGAGGATTTTGATGAGTATTCCTTTGAGCACTTGGATTTATTCTATGAAGAAGATTATCAACCACCGTTGTGCTCAAATTTTGATAAAGGTGAGGACGTTGCTTGCCTGAAGCAGGATACTTGTGACAAGGTCTTCCAACTCCCTTCGACTACTTTACCTTGCTATGTCACTAAGGGCGTAGTTGGGAAACATGTCCCTTGTCTTGAGTTTTCTCTAGGGCAAAGCCTTCTTTTAGAATCCAAGGGTAGGTTGAATACCTTAAGAAGAAGTTTATTATCTCAATCTTTCAGCCTTCCCTTAAGAAATTGTCAGTCATCCTTTAGGTTCTTACTAGTCCTTTACCAGACCTCTGGATGTGATGACATCCAAGGTAGCCAACCTTCAGACTCTTTGAGTTAGTCTTTTGAGCCTTTGATTTTTCACAATCCCTTTCTGAGATGGATTGAGCACTTTCCTAGAAGTGTGACTTGGCATGATTTTGTCCCTCCCTCTCGCCTCCATGAGCTAGAATTTATGATTTTCGACGATGTGATACATGTTCTAACTCATGTTATTTTTGTGCTTGACTTGTCATTGTTTTGGTTTATGATGAAGCACAGAGGCAGGTATTATAAGATATTGCTAGAACAGTTTCACTGGTTATTTGACTACACCTAGCATTCAACCAACAGGTAAGTAGATTAGGTAGGCATTTGCATCCATTGTATATACCATCTGCATATCATGTTAGTATAATTATAGTTTCATTTTCATATTGTGTTCTTCCATTATGTATATATGCATGCTTATGATTGTATTCTAGATTAGACATGCTCTTTATTTAATATATCATATATGAACAAGGGGTGATATCACCACCCTAAAGATTACCGATGCATTTTGTTGAGCTCTAGCAAGCACAGATCATACCAGAGATGTTGAGGTTCTCATGCGCTCTACAGTGAGCACATGTCCCCGAGTTGGAGCCAGATGTCATCCCCTACCCTAGGGATAACTAAGGAGATCATGTCTTGAGGCCCACAGGTCCTAGACATGGAGTGTCGAGAGTTGGATGACTTGAGCATGGCCCCGAAAGGCCCTTCTTTTCTTCAGTGCAACCCATTTATCAGCAGCAGCAGTATCCATCCCACCAGCCTAGTCCAGAAGTAGCAGTAAGTCTTGCTCCATGAGGTAATGAGTTCCGGTATCATGGTATGTGTCACTCTGATTCTTGAAGCACTTGAATATGTTGCATTGAATTCTCCTTCATTTCATAACGTCTGCTTGGAAATTATGCTCTTTGACTTGTTCATACCTGGAAGGGTGACATGATTCCCTAGTAAGTTGATCTCCCTTTAGGATGGGTTGCCATTCGGTGGGTCTATGAAAGGTCATCGTCCGTTCCCTCCATACTTACCACTTTCCATCTTTATTCCTCTCATCTTCCCCTACCTTTGTTCGATCATTGGGATTGGCCACACTAGGAAGGGTTGTACCTTGCCTTGTGGGAAGAAGGGGCTAAAGGCCCAGAGGGTAAAAGTAGCTGGCAAGAGTTAAAAGCCTTTGAAACCTTTGAGATGCTTCACCCAGGGATTCCCTAGAAAGCAGTAAAAAACTTCTCATTAACAAAAGGGAACCCATAAAGATAAATAAACACTCAAGGTACGAGTTGGTGGATAGGGGGTCTCATCACGAGCTGACCTATTATGACCACGGGCATGTAGAGGTATGACACTACCACCTATCTGGTCATTGTTATCGTACATTTTGTAGCTAAGATAAAAGGCTATAAGATAGAAGGCCAAACTGGCGTAACAGGAACCAATCCCACCCAATGTCACCACAATGGGATGGTTCTTTCTCTTTATGGAGGTTAGGCCCAGGGGAGACGTCCCCGGTGACCTGGGGTTTTGAAGAGGCAAAAGGCTAATAAGACAAAGATAAGGTTTTCCCCCTTCACAAGTCACCACCCAAACAGATAGTCCAGCCAAAGGCCAATTTAAGAAGTAAACCCCCCAAAGAAGTGTACCTACCTGGAACAAAGCAACAGCAAACTGATATGTGCAAGTTATTTCAATGGGCTAGTACTTCATAAGACTATCTGACAAATACATGAGCAATTAGCAATAAATGTTGACGAAGTCAATGTTTATCAATAGCAATGAAAATTATAACACTTCGCCAAAAAATATTGGAACAATGTAGCATTCAATGTAACCAATCAACACCTTATTCAATTAATGCCTAAACCGCCATTCACTTGCTCTTAAAACAAGGCGTTGCTGCACTAAAGATGAAATAACCAATGATGATGTCAGCAACTAGGGTTAGTGAGTTAGTTAAGTTTTAGGGTTAGTGTATTTAGGGTTTGAAATTCAAAGAGTTTTGAGAGTGTTGTAATCAAGTTCACTTCAACGTTGGAGGATTTTAGATCAGTGCCTTTAGGGTTTAATGGAGTCAAAAGTGAAGGACGCAAGGGTTGAAGGAGGAAGGCTAAGGACTAGAGGGAAGAGTTTTGAAGTGCTGCTATGGCAGGGCCTCAGAATCAAAACCCTAGGGGAGAGAGGCTCACTCCGGTGTTGCTATAGCAAGGCCTCGTGCTCTCTCCTCCTTCCTTAAGGTCAACTTGGCAAAAGGGTTAGCTCAAATGAAGCACAAAATCAAGGCTTGATGAGGGAGAGTGTTGCTACAGCAAGGCTCTTTCATCAAACCCTAAAAGAAAAACGGCCCTAAGTGTAGATAACCTATGCCTGGGACGTCTTCTTCCTCTTGAATTCTAAATGGTACGGCTAGCAAAGGAGAGGAAGAAAAAGGAGTGTAGCTACGACTAGGCTCTCTTTTTCCTCTTCAATGGTTGAAAGTTTCTCTATCAGGGGACATGAGACAAGGACCTACTTGTGTGCTTGTCACCTAGGGTTTTGATTCAGCAAATTATAAATATATGCAAGAAAATGAGACTACAACCATTCATTAAGAAGTTTTGCAGAAAATTACTTACAATTCATCAAGAAATAACCATGCAAACCCTAGTTGTAACACCTTCCTTCAAGAGAAACACCATGGAATGCCAAAAAGTCTTCCTTCAACAAGTGCACCTCACTAAATCAGCCAAATACCCAAGATAGGGTGCAAATTTCATACCTCCTTATGGAGTGAATGAGTAGTCATGAAAAAATGAAGGAGAAAATCCTCCATTTATACAATATTATGACCCAATTTTACTTTTTAGGTCATGTAAAAGGCCGACAAGGCCAAAATACCAAAATCATATTATTTTACATTAAATTGTCAAATTAAATCCTAAATCACACTGAAAAGAGAGTAAAAGCCCCTCCAAGGGAGACGTTAGCCCCTTTTAGGGCAGATGGGCCGTCCTGGAGCAAAACGTTAGCCCTCCTTAGGCTTTTCCAACCTGCCACATGTGCCACTGCTGCCTAGTCAGCCTCCCAAAACGTCCATGATGTTGGGTGACGTCATGGTCAAGGTCGTGACGTCCTAGGCCTCCCAAGGCCAACGTTCTACTGAGAAAGGGCCATCCCCCCTAGGTCAAGCTCTGTCGAGGTGCCTCTGGTGGAACGTCCTCTTCTCCTCTAATGGAATGCCCCTGATCCATCTCCATCCTATCTCTCCCCCATGATGGGGTCTCAACATCCACCTGATGGGCTCTTCAACCCCATGGAGGTCCGAACTGATCATCTCCCCATGTGTATCGGTCCAAAATGGTAACTTTTCGTCGGACATGGTCCTGCACATCAAAGGCTACGCCCTCCATGGGCTCATCAGTCACAGGGATCATAGCAATGTCAATCACATTTCATCATCAATATTAATAAACATATGCATAAAACCCCTAATAGATCAATCAATAGCTCAAAGACGTTACACAAACCTACTATACAAGTCTAGGAAAAGGGCAAGGCATCCTATTCGGCTAGTGTCCATTGAATAAGGGAAGTTCTTGGAAACCTCTTCTAAGCCATGTAAGTGGATGAAGTGGTCAAGGGATGTCCAAGCAGGTGGGTGCAATGAAGGCCAAGGATGCAAGATGTTACCTGTGGGTGCCTTTGTAGAAGGCGAGTTGTACCTGTCATGGATGCAATTCTTTCCAGGCCCATTCATGCCTTTATTCTTTTTGTTATTTTATCTTTTATTGCTTTTTTCTTTTCTTTTGCTCAAGAGATAATCAAGGGACATTGCCCTGGCGTGGTGACCAGTGGTGACGACGTTACCCACAAGTACTTTCACAGAAATGAGAAGGTTGGCTCATGATGAGACCCCCTATCCTCTGGTTGGGTCTTGTTTTATTATTTTTAGGGTCCCTCTTGTTTATTATTGAGAAGACTTTTATTAAATCAAAAAATTTACAAATAAATCAAAAAAATTTATAAATAATAAAAATTGTTTATTATTGAGATTTATTTTATTGCTTTCTCGAGGATCCCTGGGCAAAGCATCTCGAGGTTTTATTCTTAGGATTTTATCTTTTACCAGCTTGCTTTTACCTTCTGGGCCTTTAGCCCCTTCTTCCCACTAGATAAGATGCAATCCTAAAAATAAGTCAACCCAGTGCTCGGACAAGCGGAATGGGACAGGTGAGCGGGAAACAAGATGGAAAAGTGAAGTTGTGAAGGGAGCGGACGATAGCTTCTCAGAGACGACCCCCAGTGGCTAACCAAAACCAACAGACACAGGCTTACTAAGACATCCTGTCAATGCCCCAAACATGGTCAAGTGGGCAAGTGTAAGGTCCAAGCAATTGTTAGAAATAAAAAGAATCAGATGCATACATTCAATGGTTTTAATGATCAAAGTAACACATACCATGATACCTGAACTAATTACCTCATGAAGCAAGAACCCTCTCTGACACAAGACCAAGCCGATGGTGGTGGAGGTTGTTGCTGCTAACAGGATAAAGATGTTGGAAGAGAGAAAAGGTGGGCCCTCCAGGGCCATGCTAAAGTCAATCCTGCTCTCGGTACTCCATGTCTAGGACTTGTTGGCCTCGAGACATGATCTCCTAGTTATCCCTGAAAGTGGGAGATAACAGTCACCAAACCAGGGTAGTGGCTCTTGGTGGCATACCCAAGAGAAAGGGGGTCTCATCACGAGCCAGCCTTCTCATCTCCGTGAAATGTTTGTGGATAACGTTGTCACCTCTAGTCACCAAGCCAGGACAGTGTCCCTCAACTCTACACAAAAGCAAAAGATCAAAAGATAATAAAGCTAAGAGTAAAAGGCAGTACATGTGCTAGGAAACAATGGCATCTATGACAAGGTGCAGCTCGCCCTTTACAAAGGCACCCACATGTAAAACTTGCATTTCCATGTTATCACTGCACCCCATGCCCAAACACTTACCCCACGCCACCTCATAGACTTACATGACCTGGATTGGTTCTCGCTTGGGAAACACCCCAAACTTAAGGAGGATTAGCCCAATAGGACACCCTGAGACCTTCTCCAAACCTGACTTGTTAAATTGCATAATGTCTTTGAGCATTTGTTTGGGTAAATGGGGGGTTTGATGCACATGTTTGGGTAATTTAATTATTAGATGTGATTTACATGTTATGATCCCTGTGACTTATGAACCCCTGGAGGGCATACTTGTTGTTGTTGCAGGACCTTGCCCAGTGGACAAGTACACATGGGGGAATGATTAACTCGGACCTCTATGGGGCTGAAAGCCCACAGATGGATGTTGTAGCCCCAGCCAGGGGCAAGAAGACATCAAAGATTTGCACCGGGAAGAAAAAAAGGCGTTTCCCTTGGAGACACCTTGGCAGACCTAGACCCAGGGGGCTCTTGCTCTTCCACCTGGACGTTGACCTTTGAGAGCCCACGACACCACCAGCCCATGGCGTCACCATTATGACCCTGTACGTCATCTAGAGCTAGGGTTTGCATTTTGAGGGTAGGTGTGTGTTGGTTGGCACGTGTGGGCATCATCCAGGGCCTTTAGAGGCCAAACGTTCTGCATCTGGAGCCCAACGTTCCACCTTAGGGGCTCAACATCACCCTAGAAGGGCATGACATCACCCTTGGAAATGATTTTAGGGGATAATTAATTTTATTTATGTCTAATTGAATTTATTTGTAAATTGTCCAGGTCGACCTTTATTTGACCTGAAATTAATTAAAGGTCACCAGTTTTGTATAAATAAACATAAAGTATATTCATTTTTATCATCGCAACTCCTCACACAAGAGGAGAGGTCTGAACTTTGCACCCTAGAAGGCCTATTGGCTGAAATTGTGAGGCGCACTCTTGTATAAGGCTGATTTTTTGCAAGTTCGATCAATCTTGAAAGCTTTTATGGTGATCTTGCATGGTATTTCATGATTATTCTTGGTGCAAGTAGGTAAAATCTGCATTTTTTGTCATCTATTGAATGGTTTATGTATGGTTTTATTTGCTCATACAAGATTATGAAATTGCATGATATGCTTAATGCTTAAAGTAAGGAACTTAAATTGCTACTTTCTTACTTTATATTTGCCAAGCTTTTCATTGAATTGATCTAGTAACTAGTGAAACCCTAGAGCCCTAGTTTCTTAGCACTCTAAGGTTTTGACCTAGTTATCTTTGCCTAAGTTCGTATCCCATAAGAAGCCTAAGGAGAGCAAGGTGTAGGGCCTAGAATTGCCTACACCCTAGTATTTTTTTTTCTTGAGGAAAATGCATAGGGGTACTTAAGTTACTACTTCTCCTATGCATTCCCCTTGGACTTTTGTGCACTATCAAAATTGATTTGAAGCCTTAGAAGAAGTCATCCACTTGACTCCATAAGCCCTAGAAGGCACTAGTTCTAACCTCTCTCTTATTGAAGGATTGATTAAACATTGAAACTCTCTTCCTTGAAGCTTTTGCTAACTTCTACTAACCCTAAACTAGATTAATTCATTAACTAACTTCTTGTTGTTGCAAATCATTGCTACAGACATACTAATTCATGCTAATTTGCTACATTCACCTACATAACTTGCACCTAGCTCACTCATAAATTGTTTATGACAATTGCCAGTCAATCTACTAGATAAATGCTAAGTTTACATGGTGTTTATTCCTTGCAATTTTGAGCACTAAAATTTATTGTTGTTACAAAAGATTGCTACAGCCATCTAACTGCAGCAAATTCTCTGCATAAGTGAAATTAAATACTAGCTAGACATTGCCAAATTTGATTGCGACAATTAATTATCATTCAGCCTAGTTAAAGCTATATTTTCTTGTCTTTTTCAAGCAATTTCAAGGCATATTTTTTGCGGTTGTTACAAAATACTTGTTGTTGTAAACTGTTACATCGCTACAACTTTATATATCGCTGCAACTTTATATCAGCTAGCCTATTTTTTTAAGGTTCATGATCTTAAGAAGCACTAACATCATATTTTGTACTTGAAAGCTGCCATATTTTCTTTGTTGTCTTGTTCTAGGCAGGTACACTCCATTTTTACCGTTGTTTCATCCCTTAAAGACCTTAAGAACCTTTTGACTTGAGTGAACAGTGAGAGGGGCTATTTCTTGCATCCTTGCCTTAAGTCTTATCAGCCATTTAGGTCACTGGGGACATCTCCCCTGGGGTAACTTTGATATACTCCTAAACAGAAAGGGGTTTCCTATTAAGGTGACAAGTGATATGTCACCCCCTTGCCTTGGGCTTTGGGCTCTGTTATCGCACGGTTTGTAGGAAAGGTTGAAAAGCTTGAGTCAAGGATAAGACCGGCGTAACAGAAGCTTCCCCACCCAATGTCACCTCAATGGAGAGCTCTTTCTATTTAGGAGGGCAAGTCCAAGGGAGACGTCCCTAATGTCAATTTGGATAAGGGAAGGCTAAAAGATAAAGTCAAAGGAGAAACCCTTCCACAGATTGACGCCCAAGATAGTCACAAGGTAAGATCACTGCTGAAGCACCTGTTTGCGAGACAAAACAAAGACAACTAGAATGTATGCTTGCAGTGGGTTAGTACTTCATAAAACCAATGACTATCTCT
>JASDQU011442726.1:0-23501 GCA_032191745.1 Picea mariana | reverse complement strand
TGTCGCAGGGTGTGCAGAACATGTTGAATATGATTCAAGTGTTCAACCCAAGTCTTGGTGTAAATGAGAATGTCATCTAGATACACCACTAAAAAAGTATTGGTGAATGGTCGCAAGATATCGTTCATCATCCTCATGAAAGTGGCTGAAGCATTTGTCAGACCAAAGGACATGACCAACCATTCAAAAAGGCCTTCCTTTGACTTGAAGGCAGTCTTCCATACATCTGTCTGTTCTATCGGGACCTGGTGGTAGCCAGACTTCAGATCAATCTTATTGAAGTATTTGTTCCCCATGAGTTGATCAAGGAGGTCGTCGATTCGGGGAATCGGGTACCGATTTCTAACTATGATTTTATTCAGAGCCCGATAATTAATGCAAAGTTGCCAGGTTCCATCTTTCTTCTGTACCAACATGAATGGGCTCCCGCAAGGTGATGAGATGGGTCAGATGTGCCCCTTGTGGAGAAATTATTGGATTTGTTGCTTGATCTCCTCATTCTCTAAAAGAGAGCAGTGATAGAATGGCCCATTGGGCAGCGGTGCGTCAGGGGTCAGATCGATGGGGTGCTTGACCTGACAGTGTAGAGGTACCCCAATAGGTGAGGAGAACATATCTGAGTATTCTTCCATGACCTTATCTACTTGCTTCTGCTGTGTGGAGAGGTCGGCCGCAGAGACCCTGGATATGGATGTGATTTTTCTCTCATTCTGAGAGAGAATAAAAAAGAAGACAAACTTCCCCATCTGAGAGATGACCTTCCTGCATTACTTAGCAGAGATGAAAGAAATAACACTAGCTGGGACAACCTCGGGTTTCCTGTACAATTTCATGTTCAAAGTAATAATAACACTATGAGGCCTAGACTCATATACATCATGACGTTTCCATAAATAAGGTTGGCCGAAAAGAACATCACAAACTTCGAGAGGAACAACATCACACAATACCTCGTCTTTGAAGGGATTGATGCCGTATGAAAGTCGACATTGTTGGTTGACGCGGCGATCACTTCCTTGGCGGAGCCATCCAATGGTGTAGGGTTGTGGGTGTGGTGTTGTCAGTAGGGCCAGCTGCTTGATGACCTCTGCTGAGATGAGGTTCTTCTGGCTACCACTATCAACGATGAAGTGCAGTGGGGTGCCTTTTACCCACATCTGTGAACGTACCTCCCCAGCCACCAACAGGTCGGGGAACGTCACTACTCAGACGCTTAACTTAGTTCTGACAACATATGGTAACAACCTAGTATCCAACTGAGGTATGTCACATAATTTTTCTTTTTAAATATGTATTAACACACACATGCATACATACATACTGAACTGCATGCAATTAAACATATACATAAAACACTCTAGCGAAAGCTTCACATATAAAACATAACAAATAGTTGCATTATGTAAATATATGATTTTCAGGTTGTATTAACAGTAATCACAGACATGCAGCGTACACAGGGGTATACCCTTAAACATACAGACATATATGATCACACATGCCATAAAACCTATAAATTAACACATAAATGACAATGCAACATGCAAATTCATCACAGAATCGATACTTATCTTGGTAAGAATGTCACCAACTGTGTGCAGACTGTCCATGAACCTCCCAGCCTTAGACTACACTTTTCATCACTATCAACAGTGTGTCACCCTCAAGCTAGGACTAGACTCCACCCGGGTAAGGGGTTCCTAACCAGGCTAAGGGTTCACGGTCAACAGGAAAGACTCCATCTCAGGTGCTCACTCAACCGACAGCCGACAACCTCTCATTCCCCACATGCCTATCCCACCCAAGTAAGTGTGCCCCTTCTGTACTCAACACTCCTTCGGCTGATCCACTTCCCTTCCAGGGCTTCAATAATAGGCCGAACTGGAAGTCTCAAAGAACTGTAGCTGTATTTTATCACCTTCAGGAAATCGATCCCCAACAATTCTCTCACTCAGAGAATTTCTCACAGGCCTGACAACCCGCCTCTTCAATCCCGCCCCCAAGCTAACAGGTACACAACTAGGAAAATGGCCATGAAAACAGGCTCATGTGCAGTGATAGGAAGGTACAAGGATAGCTCCCTGATTGACATAATGTATTCCCCTCCCATTAATGGTTCTCTGGTCCAAGGAAAAATGGTAAGATCCCCCGCAAAGGAACCAAGTCTCAAAAATAAGTATGCATGTCTCCAACTTGTCACTTTTCATGTTGGAAGCTACTCTGATACACTTGTCACCTTCTTTAGGACTTAGGATAAAATAATTATCCATACTTTATGTTCTAAGAAATATTAATTTAATATTCATTTTTGGCTTAAGCTCTCTCGCTTAGCCCTTTCCTTAGCTTTTGGCCCTCCCTTTACCTATCTGGTGGAATCTAGCCCCCCTTCTCTTTTATCATGGTTGGTCTGCGTGCATCGATGTATTTTATATTAATCACGAGACATGTACAAAATAGGCGCGCTGGCCTTTAACATCTAGGTGCTCTGGCCTGATTCTAAAACATAAGCATTCCGGCTTATAATACTGGCTCACCAGCCTATAATGCATATCATATACATAAAGGTTTGTTGACCTTAATATTGTGCACACTTTAGTTATTGCACGTGGTATCCGCTGTCCTCAAGGTTGCGTGCACTTTAGTTACTGTGCGCGGTATTCACTGTCCTCAAGGTTGCGCACACTTTAGTTACTGTGCGCGGTATCCATAAATGTGCACACTACATCACTTTACTGTGCAGTATATTTGTGCACCATGCCATGAAAGGTGTATTACAAAAATAATGTCTAAACAACTCACTAGCTTAAATATACTTGTATTACACTTACATTTGGGTTTGGCCAAGGGATATTACAATCCCCTCCCCTTATTTATGCACTGTCCTCACTGCATCATGTACCCATATACAACAAAATTTTCATTTTTTTTTTTCAAAAAGATGAGGGCATTCTGCTCGCATTACATCCTCATGCTCCCAAGTAGCGTCTTCAGGTCCGTACCAGGTCCATTGGACCTTTACAAGCCCTATGGATCGATTATGGATTTGTTTGATTTTCCGGTCGAAAATGCACACCAGATGCACTTGGGAAGTGCCTTCTTGCTCCACCTGAATAACATTCCAATCAACAACATGATTAGCATCAGGTATGTATTTATTTAGCAATGATACATGGAATACATTATGAATAGACATAGATGCAGGCAATGCAATCATATAAACAACTGGACCAATCCTCTCTAGGATTTCAAATGGTCCACAAAATCTGGTTGCCAAATTGGCGCAGCTTCCCATCTTCAAGGAACCCCTGTTATCTTTCACCTTCAGGAAAACATGATCACCCACTTTGAATTCTCTGTGGTTTCTATTTTTATCAGCATAACTTTTATGCCTGTCTTGGGCAGCTTTCAAATTCTTCTTAATTTTTAACATTTGGTCCTCCATCTCCTTGAGCAACTCTAGCCCAACTACTATTTTATCAACTGGGTTATCCTAGGTCACTGGAATATTGCACCTTCTGTCATAAAGTGCTTCAAATGGGCTCATCTTCAATGATGTCTGATACCCATTGTTGTAAGTGAATTCTACTAAATGTAGGTAGTCTTCCCATTTGGATGGTTTATCCATCACATACATTCTCAACATATCTTCTATCACTCTATTCACCCTCTCTGTCTGTCCATCAGACTCAGGATGGTAAGCTGTACTAAAGTTCATATTTGTCCCAAATTCTTTGAACAATCCTTTCCCAAAATTCGAGGTGAAGTTTGGGTCTCTGTCAGACACAATCGTTTTAGGAATTCCATGCAATCGTGCCACTTCCTTCATGAAAATATCAACGACATCTGCTGCCTTGTGAGTAGTTTTTAGTGGAATAAAATGGGCAGCTTTTGTAAGCTTGTCCACCACCACCATAATCGAATCATGTAGCTTGCCTATTATAGGCAATCCCATAATAAAATCCATTGTCACCACTTCCCACTTCCATTCAGGAATGGGCAAAGGTTGCAACAATCCTGCTGGGTGCCTATGTTCTGCTTTAACTTTCTGGCATTCCATACATCTTGCGATGTATTCTGCTATCTCTCTCTTGATACCTGGCTAAAAGTATTGGCTCTTGACCACTGCTACGGTTTTCTGATATCCAGGGTGCCCTGCATAAGGAACATTATGCATCTCATGCAAAATTATACGTTTCAAATCTTGGACATTTGGTACGAAAATTCTGTTCTTGTGCAACAATATTCCATCTACTCCCAACTTAGAAATATCCATCTTCTGTGGTGTCTTGCCTTGCTATAATTTTGCTATCAATTCTTTGTATTGAAAGTATGTATTTGCAGCCTCCAGAATTTTGCTTTTAACATCGGTCTGATACATGCTAATGGTTCTAGCACGTAGTTCATGCACCCTCCCACTGAGTGCATCAACCACTTTATTTTCTTTCCCCTTGATATGATTTATATCAAAGTTATATTCTCTTAGAAATTCTAACCATCTTCTTTGCCCAACATTTAGATTTGGCTGATCAAATAAATATTTCAAACCATTGTGGTCTATTCTTAGCTAAAACCTTTTCCCCATGAGGTAGTGTCTCCATTTCCTTAGGGCATGTACTATGGCTGCCAACTCCAAATCATGAGTGGCATAGTTTCTTTCATGCTCTTTCAACTTCCTTGATTCATAACATATCACGAATCCATTTTGACTAAGGACTCCACCAAGTCCTTCATTACATGCATTTGTGCATACAATGAAATCTTTATTTGGGTCTGCAATCCTTAGTATTGGAGCACTTGTCAATAATTGTTTTAAATGTTGGAAACTCCTTTCACAATCCGACGTCCACTGAAACTTCATACCCTTTCTTTGCAAGGAAGTGATTGGGTGTCCTATCTTTGATAATCCTCCAATGAATCTCCTGTAGTAACCTGCAAGGCCCACGAATGATCTGACCTCTGTCACATTCTTTGGTGCTGACCATTCTCTAATGGCTTCTATCTTCTCAGGGTCCACTGCTATCCCATCTTTTGAGATGATATGCCCCAAATAATGAATTTGTTTATGATAAAATGAGCACTTGCTCAATTTGGCATGCAACTGATGCTCCCTTAATAATTGCAACACCATCTTCAAATGATGTTCATGCTCTTCCTCTAACTTAGAGTATATAAGAATGTCATCCAGAAAGACAATGACAAACTTGTCTAAATATTCTCGGAAAACACCATTCATTAAACACATGAAAACAACTGGTGCATTTGACAACCCAAATGGCACCACTGTGAACTCATAATGACCATACCTTGTCCTGAAGGCGGTCTTGTTGATATCTTCTTCTTTAATTCTTACCTGATGGTATCCCGATCTGAGATCTATATTTGAAAACATCTTTGCATCTTTCAATTGATCAAAAAGATCATCGATCCTTGGCAGAGGATACTTGTTCTTAACAATCACTTTATTCAACTGTCTGAAATCAATGCACAATATTAACGTTCCATCTTTCTTTTTCACAAACAAGACTGGGGCACCCCAAGGTGACACACTTGGACGTATATACCCCTTCAGAAGTTCTTCAAGCTGCATTTTCAACTCTTTCAATTCTGGTGTACTCATTTAATAAGGAGTCTTTGACACGGGAGCTGCTCCTGGTGTCAGATTTATAGAAAAATCAATGTCTCTCTTTGGGGGTAGTCTTGGTACCTCCTTGAATACATATTCAAACTCTTTCAGGACTGCATAATCCTCCAAATTTAGCACCTTGTCTTTAGGTGTCTCCTTCATATGAACTGCAAATATTTGACATCCTCTTCTATAAAATTTCTTCAACTGCAATGCCGAAATTTCTCTAACGGTTATTGCCCTGGGAATTCCATGCACTTTCCTTTGGTTCCCTTCTTCATACAAGCAAGTGAATGCTTTGTTATGACAATCCAATAGAGCATGATGTGGGTCCAACCAATCCATCCCAATTAGACAGTCATAGGAACCTAAAGGTAAGATGTTCAAATATCCTTTGGTGCTCAGTTTGTTCATGTCCATAAGACATGACTTAACTATCTCATTAACCTTTCTTTTGGCTCCTGTAGCCAACTGTACCAACCAAGATTTTCCATGTTTACTTCTTAGCAATTGCAAAATTTATACCATCTTAGGATCTATATAACTATGAATAGCTCCTGAATCAATTAAAATTGGAATGGTTTGGTCGTTAATCATACCTTCCACTTCAATCATGTGTGACTGATAATCTGCTTGCTTTTTTATCCAGGGCTGCATAGATCCTTGGCACATTTCTGCCCATGTCCTCCACTGTTTCAACTTGCTGTACATTATGAACAATCCTTCCTTTTTCACCTCTGTGAGGACAATATCTAAATCTATGATCTCCTTTACAACCCCAACATTGAATAGGTGGATGCCTTGGTCTTTGGCCTTCTGCCTCTATCATTTTGGGATCTTTATAAGTTTGTGGTCCCTGTGGACTGTTTATGAAGAATGGTGGTTTAAATCCTTTCTTCCTCTGATCGACCTTAAATTTCTTTTTGTCTTCCCAAGCTTTTTGGAAAGTTGGCCTTGCTTTCTGCTGTTCATATAGACATTTAGCTCGCCTTATGGTCTCTTCCAATGTCTTGGGATCATCATACTGTATTTTGTCACTGATGAACGCTGGCAATCCACTCAAATACCTTTGAATTTTAACTGTCTCATCCTTGATGAAGGAGACGTACTTCAACAGTTCTAGGAATCTTCTTTCATATTCATCTATGGTCATGCTTTTGAGCTTGAGTTCAAAGAACTCTTTCATTTTCTTGTCATAATATCTCTTAGTCAAGTATTTCTTCTCAAACTACCTCTTAAATTCCCTCCAAGTAACTCTCTTCTCTTTAATGTGTTGTACCTGCACAAGTTGATCCCACCACATGGATGCCTTTCCTTTGAGTTGATAGATGGCAATTCTACCCTCTGCATGAAAAGAATAATTGTGTAATTGAAAATACTTTCTCATGCCCAACAACCATGTTTCTGCATCTTCATCCTTCTTGTGCTCACCATCAAATGTAGGAGGTTTGATTTTGTTCATTTCTCCTCATAGTTCATCCACCCTAGACCTCTTACGTTGTCTGACAGGGGATGGACTTGTGTTGCTACATGCTCTTTTATTGGAATGCTTCGAGGAGTGATGGTGGTGTCTGCTAACATTTCCTGATTTCTTTTTCTCATCCGAAGGTTTGTGACTTCCATATTTTCTTGAGTCACTTTCCTTTTCCAATTTATTTTCTATTCTATTCATACTTTGCAATAACTTCATGTTGAAGTCATCCTACTGCTCTTTGGCTCTCATAAGCCTTTCATTATCAGCTTTATGGCTTTGGACATCCTTTTGCAAATTTTTAATGGTCTCTACCATATTTAGGTTTTCATCCCTTTCCTCTCCATGTCCATTGGAGTTTGTTCCTTCAGTGTCCAAATGGACATTCATCCCTCTTCTCTCATCTTGTTGACTGTAATTTCTTCGTGTCTCTTCCATTCCTATGGATTCAATACTGATTTGATCTAATCTAGTTGTTGTTAATTCTGCAAAATGTGCAGCCATTAAAACTTATTAGGTTAACTAAATCAACAATCCATGAGAAATATGAACTATTTCGGCTCAATAAATATATTAGAATTATCTTCTCTGATTTCTTGGTGTTGCCACCATGACGATTCTTAGACAAGACCCAAGTTTTGAGAACTTAGCAAGAACTACATCATCATGCAGAGATACATTGGGTGAAAGGCGGTTTGCCGAAACCACTTTTGCATAAATTCTAATGTCACGTGCTTCAATATGTCAAATCCACCATTCGTGGGATGAGTGACGGCTAGTCATATCACTCCGTCTAATTCGCTTGGTACATCACAACCATTTGAAGTTAGGTGAACGCTGCCATGTAACGAACTCAAAAAGTTTAATCATTTGAAATGGATTAGTTGAGCATGGCACCCATCGTACTTGTGTGCACGTCTACCAATGATTCATGATTGATGCTCTATAATAACCAACTCTCGGGTATGGAAGCATCATCTTATCCATCAGCAAGAAGTCTCCAAAATGGTTCGAGCTTCTCATCTCTGCAAAATTATTTTGGTGCCCACACAACTGAGGTATATGGACCCAGTTAAATCCAATGAGACTGGTTATTCGGGAAACATGCTAAATTTTCCTGCGAGTAAGAAGGTAAAGGTAGTCGCGCAAATACTGGCGACTAAATTTCACATAGTACTTGTTACTAATTCTAGATTGGAGATCAGGCTAAATCCAATCATGAGAGATCTGGTTATCAATAGACCAGCTACTAAGAATAAACGAAGCAAGCGACAGAAGAAAGAACCCATAGCTGAAGCGACTGAAAGTGTTGGAGAGAATCAACCGATCTGGTTAGATTCTTTTAAGGAGAAGCTAGCTAAGTCAAAATGAGCCCTCAAATACAATTGAGTATATTTCAACGATTTTTGGACAGATGGTAGTAGAGGTAAGGAATCTCTGGAGATGATAAACCTGTTCTTGTACGGTCTCTTTAAATATGGAAACTGCTATTTTGAATCATCCCCTTTTGTAATTTCGGATTTTAAATGAATATATAAGCACAATAGCAGATTTTGTACTGCTTAGGAAAAGATTCCAACTGATGGTGATATGGATCTTGTTTCCTTTAATATTATGTGTCTTCTTATAACTTATATTTCACTTTCAACTGTCTGAATAAAACTCAGAATTCATCTCACTCGCTTGACTCATTTTAAATAATACTTCAATGCAGTTGTGTATTCCTCTTTCTTTGAATACTATGTAAATTTTCTATTAAACTCAGGTTCGTCGTCTTAATTAGCCTTTCAGACGATTTTGCGCGCATAAAATTCAACTTGTGTACCTTTATTTATCGTGCAAAGTGACTTTATAAGGTAATTTCATGCTTTCGTGCACATGTATCTTCTATACATTTCCTCTTCGTCGCGCCAATAACTTGCGCATACTACTTCTGTGTTGCACACCAATATCCATTGTGCACTATTTCTGTATCACACTCAGATATTCCACATGCATTTCGCTCTATGCATTGCACCGTGCTAAAGTTCAATATGCCTTACCACGTGCAATACTCTGTATGCCCCATCGAATACTCTGTCGCTACCGCGCACAATCACCTGCGTGCACCCTTGCCTGCACTATAGCGATACAACTCATACTCATACTGTGTGCACACCAATCAAACTTCACTATGCCTTACCATACCACATACACCACGTGCACCCTTACTATGTGTATGCACTCCGTGCAATGCTAAATTTAGCGCGCACATCCCTACATATTATTCTTCTGTGCAGTGGTTCAATTTTCCATGAACGCAAATATATTGTATACCATACTATAATCGATACTATACTGTAATCTTGTCTCCATTCAACTTGTTTGGTCCATTCAGGGTCAATGTCGAAAACTGACGCTCTGATACCATACTGTAACATACCTCCCTGACCACCAACAGGTCGAGGAACGTCACTACTCAGACACTTAACTTAGTTATAAAAACATATGGTAACAACCTAGTATCCAACTGAGGTATGTCAGATAATTTTTCTTTTTAAAGATGTATATACACACACAAGCATACATACATACTGAACTGCATGCAATTAAACATATACATAAAACACTCTAGCAAAATCTTCACATATAAAACATAACAAACAGTTGCATTCTGTAAATATACGATTTTCAGGCTGTATTAATAGTAATCATAGACATGCAATGTACACAGGAGTATACCCTTAAACATATAGACAGATATGCTCACACATTCCTTAAAACCCATAAATTAACACATAAATGACAATGCAGCATGTAAATTCATCACATAATCGATACTTATCTTGGTAAGAATATCACCAACTACGTGCAGACCGTCCACGGACCTCCCAGCCTTAGACTACACTATTCATCATTCTCAACAGTGAGTCACCCCCGAGCTGGGACTAGATTCCACCCGGGTAAGGGGTTCCTAACCAGGCTAAGGGTTCACAGTTAACAGGAAAGACTCCATCTCAGGTGCTCACTCAACCGACAACATACAAACTCTCATTCCCCACATGCCCGTCCCACCCAAGGAAGTGTGTCCCTTCTCTGCTCAACAGTCCTTCGGCTGATCCACTTCCCTTCCAGGTCTTCAACAGCAGGCCGGACAGGAAGTCTCAAAGCACTGTAGTTGTAGTTTAGCACCTTTAGGAAATTGATCCCCAACAATTCTCTCACTGAGATAATTTCTCACGGGCCTGACAACTCACCTCTTCAATCCCACTCCCAAGATGACATGTACACCAACAAGAAAATGGACACGAAAATAGGTTCATGTACAGTGATAGGAAGGTACGAGGATAACTCCTCGACTAAGGATAGCTCCACATCATAATGCATGTCCCGTCATCTTTCTTTCCCCCTTCCATGAGAGGTCGCTTGGGTGTGCGAGAGCTTTTTTCCTCAAGAGAAACAAGCTCGAGACCCAACTCTTTGTACTCCGACTTCATTGGGGACATGCATTAAGACAAAAAGGAGCAGACCACTATGATACCACTGATCCATATTTTATGAGCATAACGAAATGACTACAGATTATTACCAGATGCTTAACATAGAATAAAAGAAATACAATAAAACTAGTTTTCTATTCAATAAGGAAATAAGCTGAAACTGTAAAATGCAGCGGAAAACAAGCTTACTGGAATGGTGGCAGCTTATCTCTAAGAAGAGATGTGACGGCTGTGCTCATTCGCAAGAAGATGATTACCATGAGTCTCTCAAGGAATTTTTACAATAAACAGGAGTTTTAAAAACCCTAAACATCCAAAAACCTAACCCGAGGAGATGAAGCGCCAAAAGTCACGTGGGCCTCATTTGGGTGAGTCGGTACATCAACTTCTCGGGGTCGTAACTTTTGCATATGGTCTCCGTTTTAGGCGTATGATAGCCCATTGGAAAGATCTATCTGAGGACTACAACAATATTGGGATATCCACCTAGATCAGTTGGATAGAAGGTGCTTGGGTTGAGGCTGTAGTGGTTGCAGTATCATTCTGTTCACCTTTTGAACAGAATGTGAAGAAGCTGAATTTTGTAGTATGAGATACTACCTTGTGACATTGTTTAGATGGAACGGTAGTCATAACTACAATGACACTGTGGGGTCAGGATCATAAACAAAATGGAACTTCCACATATATGGTTTTCCCAATAGAGCATACAAACATCTAGTGGGGAAACATCACATAATACCTCATCCTTGAAGGGCTGGATGTCGTATGACAATCGACACTGCTGGAACACACAAAGATATCGTCTCTGGCGAAGCCATTTGATGTTGTATGGTTGCGGGTGTGGTTTTGTCTAAAATCCCAACTTTTTGACAACCTCTGCTAAGATGAGGTTCTTCTAGCTTCCGCTATCAACAATAAAATGCAGCGGGGTCCCCTTCACCCACATCTGTGAATGAAAAAGGTGCTCCCCCTCTTTAGGATCTATTGGCTCTTCTGGTTGAATTGTTGCAGTCATGACAATAGCAGTGGGGTCTGCGTTGATGATCTGTCTTTTACCATTATTTTCAATATCATATTTCGAATCAGGGTTCGGCTCCTTGTCTTTGATCTCGACCACCAATGACTGTTTTGAGCGACATTCCTCGGTGTTGTGCTAGGGGATTTTATGGAAATCACACCATTTTACGGTGTCCTTCTTTGTCTTCCTATGACCCTTCTTTTATTGTGGCTTAGAATGGTTTTCAGGAGACTGTTTGTTAGGGCCTTCTTTATCATACTTTGGTTGTTGCAGATTTGCAGACCCAAACTCCCGTTTGTTCTTGTGCTTAAATTTCTTCTCGATTTTAACAACATATTGATAAGCAACACCGAGTTATAAGATGTCCAAAAAATCCATTTCAATTTGGATGTATCTGTGTATAGCCCCACTGTATTTCAGAACCAAATGTCGTTCGGAGTCTTTGATACCCAGCTTGGTGCGCAAGGTATGGAAGGTATTGGTGAACTCCGGAACCTCTTGGCCACTCTCTTGCCGCAGTGTGGTCCATCTCATGTACTGGTCTTCATAGTTGCCAACAGGGTAATAATGTTCCTTTATCGCATCCACAAAAAATTCCCAAGTGGGCTTGGCCCCATATATTCCAGACTCCTCTATGGAACTTTTCTCCCAGTAAGTTTCCCACTAATGTTTGACAAGGGATATCCTTAAGGAGTGCGAAGGTGATATTTTCCCTATTGGATAAATTATGAACAAAGAAATAACCTTCTAGCAGATTTAACCATTTGTCTAGGGCATCCGCCTCTATCTGACCTTCAAATATGGGAATATAAAAATTAGCCTGAACCTTGAAAGGAGAAGTTCTTCCAAAGTGGCTGTTTGATGAAGATGCGCTTGTTTCTATCAGCAGGAGTTGAAGGATGTGGGAAAAATTCTCCATCATTTCATCCCTCTGTCATGTGAGAGCTTGCTCATGCAACATATTGATAGAATCGTCTGCTCTATCGTTTATCTTTTCTTCTGCCATGGAGGGTTTCTTGGGTGTGTGGGAGAGATTGTCTTCAAGAGAGACAACCTTGATACCCAACTTGCTATACTCAGACCTCATCGGGGACATGCATTGAAAACAAAAATGATTAAGAACAGCCTGCTCTGATACCATTGATCTAGATTATTTTCGGCATGAAATGAAAGCGGAGATACAATAAATAAATATATAGAGATATCTCAGATATCCAACAATATAACATAAATGTATTAGATATGCAATTATAAACATAGAGATACGGTAATACAATTTCTATTAATGAGCGAAAATGTACAAAGACTGTAAAAATACAAAGTGAAAGACTCGCTAGAATGGTGGCAACTTATCTATGAGAAGAGATGTGAAGGCTACTCGCATTCGCAAGAACATGATTTTACAATGAGGCTCCAAAGGAATTTTTATCATAAAAAAAATCCAAAACCCTAACCCCGAAATATGAAAAGCTAACAATTTTGTGGACCTCGTTTTGGGTAGTTTGGTGTATCAACTTCCTGGGGCGTAACTTTGGTATACGATCTCTATTTGGGGCGCACGATAGCTCATTGGAAATGTATCGTCAAGGAGATTAATTTAGGGGGATCAATCAGAGCCTTTCACTATCATTGAGAAGCTTGATCCCAAAAACCTTCATTTAGGCCCTCAAAATGGCACTGGAAGTTAAAATCTGTTAAAAATAGTAAATTACCAAAATTGCCAAAAAATTGTTTTGAGCCAGTAGGAAAAGGTGGGTAGCCATCGATATCCACCTGGATCAAAATAATTAAGGGTCCTCTTTGTTTTTATTTCCCTATCTGTATCACTTGGAGAAACCTTAGCAATGCCATCTTTAATAACAATTGGTTTCTTTGTTTTCAACTAAGGGTAAAACAAGGCCTTTTGATTTATCCTGAACTTGTTTATGGGCCTGATTGTGGATCTTGTTGGAAAATTTACTGGTTGCTTGCCCTTATTTCTCTTGCTTTTTTTTTTTTATATCATAAGACTTCTTAATTTTTGTGGCTACACCTTCCTGGACAAGATTGATTTCCCTTTGATCTAGAGGTGATTATGACTTCTCTACAATTGCTCTGGTTCTTCTCCTAGTATACAGGAAAAAGAAGTTAGTGTTCCAACCCTAGTTTGTTTGGTACCATCAACAGAGTAAGCATAGGGAGCACTGAGAGCAGGAGTACCCGTATGAAAGGGATAACTAGAATCGGATAAGCTATACCCAGCTATAAAGACACTTGCTTAAATTCAGGAGAACTCTTTTTCCTAGATATAGATTCTTTTTTTGAGGAGTCTTCTTCTTGAAAGGATAATTTCCTTTTGTTGGATCTGTTCATTCTGGTTACAAATGGAGCTTTGATTTCTGCAGTTAGAAGTTTCTTTGATGAGATGCTAACTTTCTTTGAATCCTTAGGTGGATTTTCAAGGGTTTCTTTATGAGTTTTCTTCCTCTGTTCCTCAAACCCTAATGTGGATAGAAACTGTTCCCAAGAGACATGATTTTTTCCTAAATATTGCATCACTAGAACTTTGATTAATCCTTGGTGGAAAAGACTATACATGGAATTTTTTGGGCATGTCCGAATCTTAATTTCCATCTTAGTTAGACTCCTTAATAGGAAAAATGGTAAATTCATCTTACTGTCTCCATTTAGATGCAAAAGGAATCTCATATGATAAAGATGAATTTTGGAAAACCTACCTTCACATGTTATGTATTTTTGGACCACAATTAGGGTGTTTTTCCATTCCTCCTTGAGCCATGTATTAGGAATTCCCCTGCTCCAATGTGGGTCTTGGTGATCTTCTGTCAGAAATTGATTGTAGAATCCCTCTGAAATTTCCTTGTTTTTGAACCATCTTTCACCATCAATATGTAGATTGAAAGTTGTAGAGATTGTGTGTTTAGAGACCAGAATGATTAAATCCCCAAGCTCAGTTTGATATCCATCAAATATTTTTGCAAAACACATGGAAACCTCTGTATGATATCCTTGAAATGTATTGCAAAATTGGAACCACTATGCCTAAATAATGTTTTTTCTAACCTATGGTAAAAGTTCCAAAATCTCTATCCCATCAGGTTCTAATCAAAGAAGATTGCCACCCTTTTTGTGTCCCATTTCTAAAATAAAAAACCCTATCTGAGATGTGATGATGGTCATCTTTTAATCAAACTGGGGTTTGATCATAACCTACAACTCTCAAAAATTTCTTGCATACAAGAATGTCAAAAGAATTACCATCAATAAAAACACTTTTAAAATTTGTGGAATTATGAAGACTATATGCCCAGACCATATGGTCTAATGATATCTCAAGTATTATGATCGAGATCTTCAGGTATTTTCATGATCTAGTTATCATGTTTGAACTGAAATGAAATATTTGATGAGACAAGATCGTGATCCAATATTTGGAATAATTTTTTAAAAGTGCCAAGTGGAACATGCGCTTAAATGATTGCTTTGGAAATGAGATGTTAGAATTCATGGGTTTTTGCAATGTCAATTTAGCAATAGTGCATTTTTCAAAGTGTTGCAAAAATGACACCCTTTTTTGTAGCGAACATATTTGGTCTCAAAACTTTTGAAAGCCTTGCACATTGGACAACTTAAATAAAACATTCACTAATGTGACCATAAAACCCATGCAATCATCTTTAAATACACCTTATAAGAAGCAATAATATTAAATAAGGAATAAACAACCAAACCAAAAATGAACAATAAAGATAAAATATGAAGCACATAGAGATAAATGGGCTTAGGAAAAAGATTATGAATGGATAGGCTAAAGTTTAGGAACAAAAAGGTAGAAACAGGTTTAGGGACTAACATTGGCTCCATCTGGGGATAATGTTCTCCTTGTGAGACATTAAGAACTACAGACCAATGCCTTCCTTTCACATTCTGTCATAGAAACCTGTAACTTGCAGCCTAGCTTTATCTACTATGACATATGCCTTATTAATATAGACCATCCATTCTAAATATTGAAATCTCAAACTACAAAAAGCTTATCTATACACTAGTGTCTCCATTGGTATATGGAGTCTAATTTATACTAACTTACTAAAGCACACCAACTTGAAAACTAAATGCTCAGACGTGAACTTATTCTCCACACCTCCTACTCTGCTAACCAACGTAAATCAAGATGATCATGTATAGGAAAATTTCCAATACAACCATTCAAGAAGATGAATGACAACATAATCTTCATGTTTGTAGATAAATCAAAGATTGCAGAAAAATTGAAATTTTTTCAGCAGACATGTAAGATGTAATTTATACTTACTATTACAACTTGATTGCATACCGAATGCTACAACATTGAATACCTCTGAACAAACTGATTCCGTGTAAAGAGCCACAGGATCCTGAAGAACATGATAATACTCCACATGATCGGAAAGACAAAAATGTTGTATGAAAGTTGTTTCATATGGAAAATTGTGTTCCACTTGTCCAATTTATGTTTCAATAACAAGACTATAATCCTATTGAAACAATGCACAAATATTACACATTTCATAACAAACAGGGGCATAAAAAATCTCTTGAAACTGTCCATTATATTCTTGAGCAAGAAACTCTTTAACAACTTTCAAAACAAGAATATCAAAAGGATCTGAAGGCAGCATGTTATCTTCATTAATTTCAACAACAAAAACAACATGCTCAATGTAATTTGCATTCTATTGAAATGTCTCTTCAAATTATGCATTATGAAAGTTACATACCAGTTTGTTGATATCATCTCGTATGCATGATGATACATAAATATGCTTATCAGAACTAGGCATTGATTCTGAACTATAATTGTCATACACAAAATCTGATACCTCACAGACAACAAATTCAATGCCCTCATGAAACTGCTGGTCAAATTGCTTCACATCATGGACTTCTGGGTCTAATATTTCAATCTCATGATCATAGTTATCATAAACTAGAGAACTTTGATACATATCTAATGATAATGATGAATATATCTGTATATAAGCAGTGTAATCTTCAAGATGATTTACAACAAAAGTTTCTTTAATAAAAAGATGTTCTTCACAAGTATTTGCAGCAACAAGATCTTCACGATGATAACCACTCAGATTACAGGAAACATCTTGAAATCTATCAAATCCATCCCGAGATTCACCCTTTTGACATATATCTTCATGGATTTCATCACTAAAGTTTTTCCAATCATTAGTGCTAAGAGATTTAATTTTCTCACAGTAATCTTCCAAGAGGAGCTTGGCAGGATAAATCCTCTTACAATACGAATGAAAAACAACATGAAAAACAATAATCATCCAAGAGGATCTTAGCGACAAAATACTAGAGATGGGTAGAGATCAATACCATTGTCTTGCACATCCTTCCAAGGAGCACATAAACATTTTTAGCAATACATATTCACGATGAATATCAAGTTGATCCATGTATTGATGAAAATTGATCAAGTGTTGTGCAAGATGATCGTGATCATATCCTTTGAACCTTGGAAGGTAGTCTCCACATTCATCCACATTAGGCACATTATTTGGAAAACGAGGAATATTAGAGAAATAAAATGGAGCAAACCTACAAGCCAAAATGGCTTCCATGGCCTTCGACATTCGAAACCAGTGGAGTCACCAGTGAATTCTTCCTTCATGGTTTTGCCAGGTGAAATATCACAATCACTTCTGTCACCGATCCTTGTTCACCATCAAGAACTAGCTGTATTCATTTTCGTATAGCCCAAGGAATGATGTCTTCATTACTCTTTCCCCGACAACAATGCCAAAATATGTTATCACTAGAAGATGCTCTCTGACTGCTAGGAGGGCATGCCTAGCACATCTTAGTTATCGCAATGGTGTTTTGTATATCAAAATTGGATTATAGTTGTTTTGAGGATAAAAAAGTAGATTAATTGAATGACAGAAAGGTATGCTTATCAGATTATCAATAACATTCCACTTATTCAAAGGAATTCACAATGACAGGCTAGATAAATGAATAAGTTAGAAGAAATGCACAATGCAAGCTAACAACTTGTGTACTTGCATAAGGAAGATTTCCAGGTTCAAAATAATATTTCAAACTTGAAACATGTACTCAAATACAATCTCTCAAGAAACCAATTTAACATCAATTTTTTCACTGAAATAAAGATGAAAAAGAAATAAATTAAATGCTTAGCACAAATCTCAATTGCATTCAAATAAGCTAGAATAAAGAAGTGAAGCAAAGATTAAACAGTCTAACCATTACTCTGGTTGATTCATTGAGTGAAAAATGTTACGGGCTTTAATCAAACCAATGTATACTTCCAAATATTCCACCCAAAAAACTCCCTTCTTTCCCTTTTAATTTTCTATTTATAGAGAAAGAGTAATTCAAGATTTAGATCCTAGATCCCAAAATCTAGTTTCAGTTACAATTGCATAATGACATGCTCCCCTATTATATAGCAACTAAAACTTGATTACATCGAATAAAGAAAGTAATAGACCCAAGATTCTATATATGAGATCCTTTATTATAGGATCGAATATTTGACTGTTGAAAATACTCCTTGATCACTAACAAAATATGATACCAAATTTACCACTTGAAAACAAAATCTGTAGAAGAAATAACCTCCTGATCTCTAAGTTGATCCGGTGTTCATGTTTTTGGTCTTCAAAACTGTTCATAAAGTGAGCCTTCAAATCCCTATAATACATGTTTACAAAAATAAAGATGTTGTGAAAATATATGCCTTTCTGCAACACAAATCAAAACTAATCGAACCTGTATTTTGTGTAAAAAATATTGATGTTCCTTTATCCTTGGGAAGGATATGGCTATTTGAACTTTTATTTAATCCATTTGGTCTTGAGTACTTTGGTGGTCCAATACAACTTCTTGTTTTTATTCATCATCTTCTGAGAAAAATCACATAGTTGGTTATGCTTTTTTACCAATTTTCCCATTCTCTCCTGTAGCTTGGAATTTTGTTTCATGAGTTTCTTATTATGCTTCTTGAGATATTTTATGATCTTGCTTTTCTTACTAGACTTTCTCCTTGCTGAATTTTCCCATGTTTCTGCCCTTGATTCCCATGGATTTTCCTTAAAAGATGGTGTATTTAGATCAATGGATAACTTATGTTTCCTGGGATTTTTTCCATTCTTATCATCCTTTGTACAAGGCATTATGTCTTTTTCTTCAAGTACACGTGAAATGAATGTTGTTTTCTCAATACTGGATTCTGATAAATCAGGCATCAAAGGGCTTTGGCTCTGTTTTTTCTCTTCTTCAATATTTTGTTCTAGACATTTAACTGCAAATATCAACTTTTTCCTTTTGATAGTTTTCATCATGGGTAAATAATTAAGGGCCCTCTTTGTTGTTATTTCACTATCTGTATTACCTGGAGAAACATTAGCAATTTCATCTTTAATAAAAAATGATTTAATTTTTTTCAACGAAGGGTCAAACAAGGCATTTTGATTTAGCCTAAACTTGTTTATTGGCTTGGTTCTGGATCTTGTTGGTAAATTTATTGGTTTCTTTCCCTTATTTCTCTTGCTTTGTTTAATATCATAATACTTATTAATTTTTGTGGCTACACCTTCCTGGAAAATATTGATTTCCATTTGATCCATAGGTGATTGTGGCTTCTATATAATTGCTTTGGTTCTTCTCCTAGTATACACTTGCTTAAATTTAAGAGAAATCTTTTTCCTAGATACAAATTCCTTTTTTGAGGAGTCTTCTTCTTGCAAGGATAATTTCTTTTTGTTGGATTTGGTCATTCTAGTTATAGATGGAGCTTTGATTTCTACATTTAGAAGTTTCTTCGATGAGCTTCTAACTTTATTTGAATCCTCAAGTGGATTTTCATGTGTTTCTTTATGAGTTTTCTTCCTCTGTTCCTCAAATCCTAATGTGGACATAAACTGTTCCCAAGAGATAAGAATTTTTCCTAAATCTTGCATCACTGTAACTTTGATTTATCCTTAGTTGAAAAGACTATACATGGAATGTTTTGGGTGTGTCTGAATCTTAATTACCATCTTAGTTAGACTCCTTAACAGGAAAAATGGTAAATTTGTCTTAATGTCTCCATTTAGATGAAAAAGTAATCTCATATGATAAAGATGAATGTTGGTTTTCTTTCTTTGACTTCTTCTTGGGCTGAGACGAGTTATGATCTTCAACCAGGTTTCCAACTAAACCCTAAAAAAATATCGACCCTCCTGGTAAACTAGAAGGAAACGTTGCGCATAGGGCACATAGTGCAGTCTCACCCGAGATCAATTTTTTATGGGTGACTGCAATATTCAAGTGTTTGCAATCTAGGAATGAGTGGGGATCTGTGATTGCGTTCTTTCTTCCTCATGTATTATCCTTGTTATTCATTCAATTACTTATATGATTTATTCATCTTTAAACCTATGCATGCATGGTGATATAGCCACTTTAACCATTCATTCATAAGCTAATGATCAACAGAAAGTAAACATTCATTAACAATCACACAACACACAAGGTTTACCGTGGTTCACCCCCTCTTGGGACTACGTCCACAAAGATATGGATTCTTTGCTCTTTTATTTATTTTGCTGCAAAATATTGGACTGCACGCATTACATCTCTAGTAATACAATCAAGATTGAGGGTAAGAACCCTCAGTGTGGCTAACTAGATCACACCATGCTCCTTAGCCCATGACCTAACCCTCAAATACTACCTTACTTGACTCTTCTACAAGACATATTACAATCAACAACCCACAAATTCATAATGATCAACTCTATCTTTTATGATCTATATCTATCCTTAACTAACATCCTCTCTTATGATCCCCTTCTTAGACCTCCTAGGTCCTTAGTTATATTATTTTATCGGCTTATAGCCGTTACAATCTTGTCAAAAACCCTAACCCTATCATGGTTAGGATTTTCTTCCCGAGCGCCATGTTGCTTTTCCTCCTACATGCTGCTTTTCCTTCTTTTTCTGCATGTTGCGTTCTTGCCACCCGTTGTGCACGCTCCATAATTAGGTCTTCCTTTCCAAAAATAGGTCTGTCCCAAAACATATATTTTCTCCCAAAATAGAATTCCTTCTCAAAATAGTCGTGTTCCCAACATGTCCCCAACACTGACATGTGGCTCGTCCCAAGCCACTAAGGTAGTACACGCCCCCTGTACAACCTTTTCCAAATTGTTAAACTTCTCTGCTAGTTCATTTCCTTTTTCCCTCATCTGTGTAGCTTTGTCTGTTAGGACCTCGATTGTCTGTGCTATTATCTCTTCCTATAATGTTGCGCCTTCTGAATGTGCCTGTTCCATGCTCATATTCTCTTCCTCCAGCTACGCAATCATCTGTGATGATTTTTCCTGCAGGGGTTCCAATTGGGTTTGTCTTTCTTGCTTATTCATCTGCATTGTCTTTAACTCTGTTTGTAGAGTCTTCATTTTCTGGGTGCCCTTCAAGCACTCCGTAATACTCATTGTTTTCTATCATTGCTTCAACTCATGTATGGCAGTGCTTATTTTCTCCTCGTGTTGGTCCCACCGTTGGACCTTTTCATCTTCTTCTAAAATGGTCCAAATCTGCGCAGTTTTTTCAAACAACTCCGTGACTTCCCTTGCTTGTTTTTCCATATCCACTATCTGGAGTGTGGATTGTTGTTCTCTCTGTTCTCGAATCTCAGGAAGAGTCATAGGATTAATATTTTCTTTTAGCTCCTCGATTTCCTACTTATATCCCTAAACTGTGTGTGAAATATTTTTTATCTTTTCTTTTGCGCTCCTCTCTGGTGCTTGCACGCTATCTGGGATGATGTCGTATACCACTGTTAGGCCCTGTTATAGCTTATCAACATGTTATTTATCCTCCTCTTTCTCTGAGTTGAGTTGGTTGTAGGTGATTTGTAGCATTTCAATGACTCCTTTACCCACCTCCAGGTTAGTCGCATCTGCACGGGCTCTAAAATTGCACTTCGTGTATTATACTATCCTAGAGTCCATATAATGACTTGGTGGGTATTTGTGCCATGACTAAAAATTTCTCAATTTCCCCCATGCGTTTCTGTGCAGTCTCTTGATCCATTCTGATCATTTGGCGAGTGACCGCGAATGTGTCCTTAACTTGCACTACTAACTGAACTGTCTCCTCTCCTTATTTTTGCATAGGGGGTCTTTGTGTCTTTTCATGTTGTTGCATTGTGGATTGTGGTACTATTTGAATCCGTAGTTGTTGTAGCGTTTCATGGAATTCTATGAGTTTAGCTATGATCTCTTCTCTTTATGCCTCTACAACACGGACCACCTCTTCCCCCCTATCTTGGACCTTGTCCGCGATGAATTCAACATCATCCTCTGTCAGGGTGATGACTGGGTCTTTTGTGGTATACTTCCAAATTTTGCACATCACTTCTACCTACGTTGTCTTCATTTTCATCTATGAGGGTTGCACCCCACTCGTTGTAACCTATACCCTTTCTTTACCAGCATGTGACGTGTCCCCCTTTCTGGCATCCTGCTGGATGTCTATCCTGGTCAATATTGTCGTCCTCCTTGGTCTTTTGGGAACTGCATTGCTTCCCGAATGTTGATTATGGGCTGCAACCTTTCTAGTGTTATAAGCTAGGTTGTTTGTTTTTGTTGAGGAAACTACTTCAGAATTTTCCTTGGGCTTGGTGGATTGTGTCATGGTTGGATTTGTTGCTAGTTTTTCTACTGGAATCTTCCACTGCACTGGTTAGTCTCTGATTATCCAGTCAATTTCTTCCTTTGTAATGCGATATTGCATCTCCAACCATGCCTTCTTTGGATCCCTTGTGGCCTGGATCCACATGTGATGCATGGATTCCTTGAACCTTTCTATCCCTTTAGTTTCCTGGACTACCTCTACATGGATGCACCAAACATTGGCTGTGCGTTGTTGTATTTCTCCAAGCAACATTGCAAATACTGTGTTATTTGCTTGCTAATTTTTATTGTCCTTGGCCTACCAGAGGGTCTCATATCTGGTTGCATAGAACTTTCCTTTCCTATATAGGAAGGATGAAAAATTTGGATCCTACCACCCTGCTAAGGCTATAAGAATAATGATCCAAGAATAATTGAACTCAGTTCCATTATCCTGCGCATCTCTGCAATCAACCAAAAATTGGTTCAACAGGTACAGTGCCCAATTGAACATCACTCCTTTTGCACACTGCATGGCTACTGCAATGACTCCTGTTAGAGCTTCTTCTTTCCTGCATTTTCTCAGTAGCTTGCAATCCATAAGCTTGATGGATAACCTTTTCTCATTTTCATTAATGTCCTTGAGCACAATGCCCCTATTTCCCCTTCTGGTGCCAAATTGTTCTTTTACCAGCTTGACGATTTCCTTCTCGCGCCTTGTTATCCAAGTACTCCTCTAGTTGTGTGCCGATTGTAGGTAATCCCATAATCTTAGTGATTAGCACCACATCTAGTTGTACTGGCCTATCCATCCAAAGGATTCCACCATGTACCCGTGATAATAATTGTTTGACGCAGAGCCCCACATTTTTACCACGCCTAAAGTGCGGTATATCCAAGAGGTTCATTATTCCATAATCGTACAACCTCGTTATCCACTGCGTGGGATCCATTATAGATTTTCCTAGGGGTCCAATTTTCCCTGTGTTTTCTAAGTAGGTTTCTTCGGCCAAATATGGGAATTTGGTCGCATAGCACACATCGTGGTCTGAGTACCTCAGTTTAGGTACTTTTTGTAATGTTTATGCCATTATTATAGTTCTTTTCATTTCAATAGATAAGAGCATCATAAGAACAAGATCACTAAGAAATACACATTCACATGAGACACAACATTTATCCTGGGAAACCCTCTAGGGGAAGAAAACCCAGCAAAAAA
>JASDQU011442725.1:0-23404 GCA_032191745.1 Picea mariana | reverse complement strand
GTGATTTCATGTATGAATTGAAGTCTGAGAGGGAGATGGAATGAGTTTCAATTGTTTCTCTATTTGAGCCAGAGAATTCCTGCAAGGAGTGCAGTTGAAGTGTACGCAAGGAGTGCGTTGATAGAGGGTTCAGATAGACATAGTTTTTGTTCTCATTCATCCAGAAGTGCAGTTGGGCACAAGAGCCATGCAAGGAGTGCGCAGGCCGGGTAAAAGTCTCAGGGTTGTGAACCTGAGTGAATCATTTGACAGACTGCTGCTGCAGGTGGGTGCAGAGTCAAGTGACTTCAACACTTTGACGTTGTTGAAGGTTTGTCGCAAGGAGTGCGTGCAAGAGTTTTCTTGAAGGAATTGAGGTCGTGGGGAAAAGATCAGGAGGGATAGGACCTTCGAATTTGTTGAAGGACAGCGTAGAAAAGTTGTGCCTTGAAGGTTGCAAGAACCATCGCAAGTTTTCACGCAGGTGGATAAGTTCTGTGGAAGAACACTTAGTCATTTTGTGGATTGCATAAGGAAGAACGAACTGTCAATATCTTCCAGGGAAAATCAGCGAATCACCGTGAGTCATTGGATCTCGTGGGGGTGCAGGGGGATACTGCAGATATTCCCATAGTGTTTAAAGCTTAGAAGGGGCAGAGCCGTTGATCCAAGCCAGCCAGGGGAATTGGATTATTCGCGAAATCACCTATCGGGATTTTGTAAGAAATGAATCGAAGATTTGGTAATGGGAGTCGCGAAATCGCGATACGCGATATCCTGACGGCTACAAGTACAGTGTGGTGCCACATGATTTTGTGGTGGACAGGTAGCACATTGTATCGGGGTTCGGGAAAAGTAAAGTCCCGAAACATTGGACATCAGGATTCGCGATCCCGCGAAGTCCAAAATCCCGACGAGGTGACGGGACCGTTGAAAAGTCAAAGCTACGAGCTCATCGAAGTTTTGGCATATCAGGACTCGGGAGTCGGAGAACTGAGTTGCTCGACACCACAAATGTTGAGATCCCTATAGAGAAAGTCCCGACAAAGGAACGGAAGGGTCAGCGTTGACTCATATCGGGTCTTGGAGATTCAAGAGTCCTATGCTCGATCACTGACCTCGCAAGGTTGTGAAGTCCGATTCCCCGATAAGTAAAGAGAGGGGCAAAGAGATTTGTGGGTGTAGATTTCCCGATAGGGAAATAGAAGGCCTGGTTAGTGTTCTTCGGGCTGAGGAAAGAGAAGATCCTATGAGCAGGCGTGCCTGCGGGTGCGACATTGCGTCAAGGAGCAATAATAAAAATAAATAAAAATGAATGAAAAAATAAAACACAGAAGAAAACAATAGAAGAGAGACACCGATATATGTGGTTCACCCGATATGGGATACATCCATGGAGAAACAACTAGTCCTTCCTTTATTCCATCTAGAAAAATGAAGGGATAACACTACAACACATATGTTGCAACCTCCTCTTCACTCTATCACAATCTTCTCTCTTAGACACACAATACTCTTTCTCACAATACACAATCGTAATACAATGCCCTCTTTAAAAGAAAGGGTTGCCTTCTAGGGTAAAAGGGTACCAACATAACCTCCACCATTAGATTTGTGACCTAATAATGAATGTTCTAGATTAAATATGAAATTATAATACTATATATAGGATCTTACATCATCCAAAATCCCTAATCCATTGACCTAGATTATATTACAACCGTAATTCCTTAACCAGAATTAGAAAACCATGGGCTGAAAATACATCTACAAAAACCACCCAAAAATGAATGCGAAAAATTGCCCAAATTGTTTTTGTCATGGGTTATGCCCCCCTCTTGGCCCAGTGCAACATAACATCATGTAAATTTAATTGTGAAAATAATATAACACAAAACCCTACCAAGGAATTTGATCCAAACATGACTGAAACAAGACCTCTGAATCAAAAAGATAATTAGGATCCACAACCAACAATCTCCCACTTAGAGACTGATCACAACAAATCCACCACTAGGGCACTTGCTAGACTATGCTCCAAATTTGGACATGGAAATTTTCTCACCTTCACCATCATGCTTGAAGGCCAACTGAAATTGAGCAAAAACTCAGTTTCTTCCTGGTTACTATCTGCATTAACATGTATATAGGATTTTGGCTAGCGTGTATCTTTTCCAGCTTCAATTGTCCATCTTCCAAAATTGATCTTATGAAATGCTACTTGATTTGTATATGTTTAGTCCTAGAATTAAAGGTCGAGTTCTTTGCAAGATGAATGGCACTTTAGTTGTCACTGTACAACCTTCTATTCTCCCACTTCTTCTTAATTCCTCCATAAACCTCTATAACCAAATCATCTATTTACTAGCCTCTGTAGTAGTGACATACTCTGCTTCCATTGTTGAAAGTGAAACAACCTTTTACAATTTTGAAATCCAACTTATTGTTGTTCCACCTATAGTAAAAAAATATCTTGTTTTGCTCCTCCTACTATCTATATTACCTGCCATATCTAAATCAACATATCCCTGTAGAACAATGTTTGAACCTCCAAAACATAATGTCTGAGTAGTACTACCTCTCAAATACATGAGCATCCACTTTATTTGCTTCCAATGTTCTTTACCTAGATTGTACATATACCTACTCACAACTCTTGCTACATGTGCAATATTTTTTCTTCTGCACACCATCACATACGTCAAGATACAAACTGTTGATGATTACAGAACCTTGGACATGTAGCCTATATTCTCTTGTGTCTTGGAACACATCTCCTTATTCAGTATGAAATGGTTAGGAAAAGGTGTACTAACTAGTTTTGCATCCTACATTTTAGATCTTTCCAACACCTTATCTATGTACTCACCCTAAGACAATGTTAGTTTGTAATTTTTCTTGTCTCTTGTTATTCTCATATCAATGATTTTCTTTGCAACACCTAAATCCTTCATTGCAAATGAATTCTAGTTAATTTTCTTTTGATCACATTTATATCCTGCATGTTATACCTTGCAACAAGTATGTCATCTACGTACAATAACAATATAATATAATTTCCATTATCTAGTTTTTTAAAATAAACATAGTGGTCAAAATGACATCTACTATAACCTTGTTCGATCATAAACCTATCAAATTTCAAATACCACTACCTTGGATCTTTCTTTAGGACATACAAGTTCTTATTCAACTTACATACTAATTTATCCTTCCATTTGACCTCATACCCTTGTGGTTATTGCATATAAATCTATTCCTCTAAATCCCCATGGAAAAAAGTTATATTTACATCTAACTATTCAAGATGCAAATATTATACTACCATTAGATTTAAAATGGTTATAATTGAAGTCATATTAACAACATGAGAAAATATTTCATCAAAATCTATACCTTTCTTATGTGAAAACCCTTGTACAACAAGTCTATCCTTGTACCTTTTTTTTCCTCTATATTCTGGTTATGTACCAAGGAATCCATCTCCTCTTTCATGCCTTGCTCCCACTTCTTTTTGGTTTCTACTTGCATTGCTTCTTCATATCTTTTGGGTTCACTAGAATCGGTAACCAATAAATAATACAGTGAAAGAAAGTATCATTCAGGGGGTCAACTTAAGCTGGTAGATCTTCTAATAACACTTGCAAGAGTTTCATGTACATGTTGTTGTTGTTATTGTTTAACATTTTTATTTTCTAGCACCTCTAGAATTTAATTTTTTGTTATTTCATCAAGCACTATGTATTATGCGTTTCCTTTTCATGTCTTTGCAAATGATCTTTTTACATGAACTTCTCATTGAATACCACATCTCTACTCCTAATGATTTTGTGATTTTCATAATCCCATATTTATGTTGAAGTTGCAGATAATCATTGGGGAACATAATAATCCAACATAACCTGAGATGAACGTCGCAATGTGACATAACCCTTGATGGCCATCGTAATGCAACTCAAATACTAAGGAATGTAGCAATTTTACATAAGTCAATGAAGATGAACATTTCAATGCATGAGATTTTTGGAAAGATATTGCATAAGTTTTGAAATATCCAAAGTTTCAAGTGGACACTCCACCAATCATCAGGGACAAATGAAGCTATAAGATGTTAGAAAAGAGTGTTAAGGCTTAGTATTCAAAGAAAATATAAGAAGATCATTATTGAGGGGAAAACATAATTAATAAAATAATAAAAATAATAGAATAATGAAAAGGTCGTTATGTTTAAAAATGATATTCAAAGTAAGGTATTGAAATATGATATTAAAATATGATATGACAATTGAGGAGAAAACATGAAAAATAATAGCATGGTGAAAGTCGTTATGAATGAAAATGATATTAGAATAAGGTCTTAAAATATGAGAGGGAGAATGTGATGTTGAAGGGAGATAATGAACAAAGTTATTAAAGAAATTAAAGAAATTATGTTATTCTAAGATAAGAAGGAAATTTTATTCTTTAGACAACAATCTGATTGCATTGCTCATCAACAATGATAGCTCTGATTCTTGTTTAGCCTCTAGTGCTAATCCTAACCTTAATTGTGTTTCAAATCTTTAATACATCTCAATTGCCTCTAATGCAAACCCTAACCCTACGCTTGATGTGAATCATAAATTAATCTTAATTTCCTTTAGCAAAAATCCTAACCCTAACATTTTGTGAATCATGAATTTGTCTCAATTTTCTATGCAATTAGTAATTATAATGAATTATCCTCCACGGATTCTCATTCCTCCAATATTCATACCAAACCTTTGCCTTCTCTAGACCACTCCATGCACAATAGTCTTTTTCAAAAAACTTTGCCTCCTTCTCCCATAAATATTTCTTCCATGGTGATTAACTTATCATCCTTCAATATTGACCCTCCATCACTCCATCTTCTGCAAAAAGACTTTAATTATTCCCTTGTCCCCCATCGTGTCTCGATGGAATACATCATTTACTCCATTGAATCGATAACACATCACTTACCCACCCATGAAGATGAAGAAATTAGGCAGGAATGCGGAAGAATATTTCAATGTTCCAATCCCCCCCTTACCCAACTTAACTAAAGAAGAATTTCATTCCATTTATTGCCTCAATGATAACCCTAATATCATTATCCTAAAAGAAGATAAAGGAAATTCTACAGTTATCATGAATACCTCCAACTATGAATCTAAGCTTCTTGATCTTCTATCTTCCTCCACTTATAGACCGCTCACTAAAAACCTTATTACTAACATTATTAACCTCATCACCAAATCCATCAAATCTTCTTCCTTGGACCCTTATATTCAAAAATGTCTTATTCCTCACAACCCTCTGACCCCTGGGATCTATGGGTAACCTAAAATTCACAAAAATGGCATTCTCCTTAGACCTATAGTAAGCACCATAGGTGCCCCTACTCATGCGCTAACTCATTTTCTAGTTGAAAAAATTCATCCCTTTACCGGTCAAGCCTCCGATTTTATTAAATATTCCTCCAACTTTATTCAAAAATTCAAAACTTTCACCTATTCTAAAATTTTTACTAAAATACCTATCTCGAAATCCCTAGCCTTAATCTCCAATCTTGTTGACCATGAAACTCTTAACCTCATTGAAATGTGTATCTCTTCTACTTTATTTACCTTTAAAGGGGTTTTATATGGAAAAAATCAAGGTACATCCATGGGGACTTCCTTATCCCTAGCGGTGGCTAACATTTTTATGGAACATTTTGAGAATTTATCTCCAAACAACTTTCAACTCAAACCTAAGTGTTGGTTTTGCTTTGTGGATGACACATTTTTCATTTGGCCTCATGGCCATCCTTCCTTGATCACTTGCTTCAACCATCTTAATAAAAATTTCCTCCATATCCAATTCACTATGGAAATTTAAAAGGATAACTCTATCCCTTTATTGTATGTTCTTATTTTTCGTCTTCCCTATGGATCCTTTACCCACCAATTTTATAGAAAAAAGATTGATACTGATATATACCTTCATGTGGATTCCCATCATCATTCAATTCACAAACATGTTATTCTAAGAACTCTCATTACTAGGTCCATCTATAACTTCGCTCCTCAATTCCTAGAGAAGGAAAAACCCCACCTAACAAAGTCCCTAATGTCCAATGGATACGATTCCTCTCAAATCAATAAATCCTTCTGCTCAGCCCACAATCCCAAATAGAAAAATTCCTCCTCTTCCCCACCCCTATTCGTTGTCTCTTTTCCTTGTATCCAGGAAACCATCGATCATATTTCCAAAATTATGGATAAGAAGAATATCAAAACCCTTCTCAAATCCTGTAAAACCCTCAAACGATTATTCATAACCGCCAAGGACAAATATGACTTGATGCTTGACTCAAGATTTTATCAAATTCCTTGATCTTGTGGAAAATCATACATAGGTCAAACTGGTAGATACTTTAAATCTTGTCTTAAAGAGAATACAATTGAATCTACCCACAATCGTATCACCAAGTCAGCTATTTCTTAACACCCTTTTAATATTAGAACCTAATTTGTTTTGACCAAACCAAAATCTTAGCCTCAACCCCTTATTACTCTTCTCATATCATTCGTGAAGTGATAGAAATTGAAAAACATCATAATAACTTTAACCATGAAAATGGATACAAACTTAGCCAATCTTAGAAGCCCACCATTCACTGCCTCGATAAGTACCCCCCTAGTAGAGGGGAAAATCCCCTTATTACTATATTGGGTCAAAGTATAGGCATAGCATTGATCTCCCTTAAAAGACGGTTGTATTTCTAAACTATTGTTGTGTTGCTTATATGATTAGTATAATGCACACATTAATTATCAATCCAGGATTCATAATCAACAGAGTTACAAGACACCATTAAGAGAGGTAATTCTAATGTCACGAGTATAGAACTAATCTAGTTTATGCATGTTGGGAATAAAGCAAATTGTCAAACTAAAACACACTTTGGTTGTCTTTCATAGAGGGGCTATCTACTCCATTCTGGCACATGCAAGTAGAGATGGAGTCCTTTGACAGATCAATCTGTTATTTGACCCAGAAAGCTATCTATGCAATCACACCCTGAAAAAGGAAATCACACATCAATCATCAAGGCATATCATGGGTAGTTCAATATCCAGTATATTGGGTATGTTGTGACTCACAATAATATATTTTGAACTTCAGTAGTTCTTTTCCCAATATGTTTGACTATTGCTACCAATGTCTATGTTCACTAAGAGAAATCAAATTTATAAAAACAAAAACAGGGCATATGCAAAAATAGAGTAAGTAAATATCTTAAGCAATTATATGATCAAAATCCTAAACTGAACCATACTGCTAACATCTGAAACTAGTAGAGATGATGAATTAAATTGAGAAATCAAAGCTACAACTAGGCTAACAGTTACACTATCAAAATCAAATGCTAACACTAATCTACAAGAATGCTGACCTTTGTTGGGCAGTGGACCCTTGCCGCTTCAATAGGCCAGCGATTGGAGTCTACAGTAAGTTGGTCTTCGATCAACACATCACTCTTACTCAGATCTCAAAACATTAGATTATATTATGCTACCAACTCAATTCGCATCCATTCATTATGATTCGATAATCAAGACATGGAAATAAATGAAACTCTTCTATTAAACTCAAACTCAAGGTGTGTTTCTACAACATGCAATACTGCTATGACATGTTGTGCTACGCTATGCTCTCCCTAGCCACCATCCTTTCCATGACTATTTAAACAGTCTAAGTCGTGAAACACAAGGAGGTGAAATCTTTATCATATCAACGATTGTCAAATTTACACACTCGGTTACATACTTTAAGCTTCATCCTCATGACACAGAGTGCATGAGGATGAAGCAATAATCAAACTAGCTCAATATAGTCTTGCTAGAAACTTTGATGATCTGATAAACAATCAACAAATATATTAGGAATGATCTAGAGCTTAACTTGGCATACTTTGTTTCTTCTACTGGTATCAGATCATAATAGGCAAGACACGACGGTAATACCAAATCTGAACAACATGCAATTGGTTGGTACCGGACTAAAATAGACTGCGGGCATTGGTACCGAATCTAAACAGGAGGCGATCTTGGTACCGAATGGCTTGGATGACATAGGAGTGTTGGACTTGTCCAAAGGTCAAAGGCTACATATAGCAATTTCAACATTAGCACATGAAATATTTAATCTCCTCACTTAATAAACCACAAAATGCATGAATTCAAATATACTTTACGTCATGAACTTATAAGTGACTGGAGATAGTGTTATTTGTCATTTATCCAAGCTTAGGTAGTCCAAAAAGGTGTAAATGAGGAGTATAATATGGTGATGGGGATGTCAATTTATAGGCTGAACAACTACCCCAAACAATATGAACTTAAAAGACAAAAGAAGGAAAAGAGGATATCCTTAGGTCCTTTCAGCTGGTGTAGGCCTCCTTCTCCTTTGTAGTTTCTTGAGTTATTGGTCTCCTCCCAAAGATAACCTGCAAACAACTTAAACAAAAAAAATACAAGATATTATATATCTACTTATTAATGTTAGGGTTTAGATTATAAATGTAAATGCATTAACCAATTTAAGCACAAAAACACAATATTTGGGACAAAAAAGGAACTCGTTTATTCATATGTGAAGATTACAAATAGTTACAACCTTATTGTCGGTAGACGCTCCACGAACCTAGTTCAGGCTCCTCTTACAGATGCTCCAAGTGCATCATTCCATGGATTCCTCTCACAATCAATTGATCTCCTTGGTAAAAAGGAAGGGATTGCATAGGAGAAAGGGCTTGAGGGGGAATGTTGAGGCCAAATCTTAGAATGGGATACAAAGCTTGGGATAGAAGGGGAAGGGATTTTGGCAGAGTTTCTTTGTTCTCTTGCTTGATTTTGGAATGGGACCCCAAGACCTCTTTTTATATGAAAAAAAGATGGTTATTTGGTTTGGGGATGGGCTACAATGGGTAAAATGGTTGGGAAATCTCCAATAGTTTGTAAACTCCGTTGAATTCCTTGCAATTTTTTATTTTTTGCAACTTTAGAGGTAAACGTGAGTTGTCTATTATGCATCTTGTGTATGTACATAGGCTGTCTAGTATGCAACTTGTGTATGTACATGGGATGCAGTGTAGTATGACGTGTACATGATCCAAAAATGGATTTTTCAAGAGAAAGTATCAACAACAATTAGGAAAATGGTGTAAGTAAAAAGACCAATGCCATGTATGCATAGATAGGGCATTTTTGGGATATAACATATTCCCCCTAATGTGTGAGGTCAGAAGAGAAAATGATGGACAAAATACATTGCAATATCTTTACCAGTGGGAAAGCATGGAGTTGAGTGATCCCAGGACCAGAGTTTGAGAGCACGCCATCTAAAAATTAACAATAATATCTCCGTGGAGAGCATACCCATGATTAGGATGAACTAATCATGGATTCCAATCAAGTAAATTGCATATCCATGTCATATAAATATATAAAGTGGATCCGTGAGCAATACACAACGGATCAACATCAAAATTGTGTGATGATATTCAAGTAAAATATAATATGCATCTTCCAGAAGTACTGACGTCTGTGGCTAGAGATAAATACTCCATAGCTCGAGCAACAACTTCAATATCTTCAAATTCTCAAGGTAGGAGTCCAATAGGAGTGTAAGACTCACTACCCTGAGGTCTTGGACATGTCGTTGGGGAAAGACTGGAGGATCTCTATCATCAGGCACACAACTTCATTGATTTTGAATCTGGACTTAAGTGGACTCTTTGGATGGCCGACTCATGAAGATCAAGAGAAAAACTACAGAATGGCCAACTCAAGTTGGATCAAACTTCCCTTTGATAGAGGCACGAAATATGATTAGACTCAGGTAGCGTAATATTGACATAAGTTTGCGATGTAGGAGGCACTACAAACTCTCCATATTTTTGGAAGAGTAACCAAACGAAGGAGGACATAGCTCTATGTAGCAAGAACAACTTCCTAAGGTCAAATTAAATCCCAAAGCTTAATGAATAAATGGAAGGATGTGATTTTTCCAAGGGTGACTATCTTCCTTCCGAATAAAAGAATTAATATATCTCGTCCCCTCTTTTTGGAATATTTGTTTTTTTTGTCTTTTTCAAATTTTTAACGAGATTGGAAAAGAATAAAAGAATGCTACATTACAGAGGAGGAACAAGTGTCGCGAGCAAGAAAAATGGTTCCAAGCACATGGATCATACTAATGCTTAGAGCAAGGAGACTTGTGCAGGATAAGGACACTCGAGGAAAATTCCTCCATGGGTCAAGGTGTCAGATTGCAAGGGAAAAAACTGTTGCAAGGATTGCTTATAAGGAATTCTTTAAATGCTCTGTTGAGAGCAACATGGAGCTGACATTAGGACAAATACGCAAATATGAGACCTGCAATACGATGAAGCATGACACCACAAGACTCCTTCAATGTGAATTTTTACGAACCCATAGAAGGTAATCTCAGTGGTTTTTTTACGTTTAGAGAGTCTGAAGAAACGCTAAAAGAAGACTCCAAATAGTTCCTTTTTCGCAATTAGTATAGTCATTTCAAAAAAGGGTTAAACTTATACCGAAAAGACGTCTCTTCAATACCATTTTAATGAGTGTGACTGAGACAAGATCACTTGGATATCTTTTCAATTTTAAGGAGTATGAAAAGGGATTAACTATGGAATCACAACCTTTTTCTAGGTTTAATCTCCTTAGCCCAAAAAAGTATAAAATATAATTGAGGAGAACTCTCCCAGCAAGACAAGTCTCCCGAGGCATAGCTTTTTCTTGAATAATATATTGGCTGGAAAAAGGGTTAAACTCATGCCAAATAGATGTTCTTTCTGGACCAGTTAACAAGTGCGAAAGAAATAAGGTCACTCGGAAATATTTCTATATTTAGGGACTCTGAAAAGGGCTTAACTATGGACTTCGAGGGGGTTCCTTTTTCATAAGTAATCTCCAAGTCCCAAAAAAGAGATAAACCAAAACCAAGGAGAATGTCCCTTTTTCAAAAAATTAGTGCCTTGGGCCTGAAAAAGGGTTAAACTTATGCCTGAGAATACTATCCTAGTGAACCGAAGCTCCTAGGGCATACCTTTATTCGTAAAATTAATCTTTCGAACCGAAAAAGGGGTAAACTACCACCGGACAAATGTGCCTTCAAATTTGAGTTTGGAAAGCGTGAAGGGAAACAAGATCACTCAACAATATTTTCATTTTTAGAGAGTTTGAAAAGGGCTTAAAGAAGACTCCAGGGGGGCTTATTTTCTTAAGTAATCCAAAGGAGATCGAAAAGAATAAATAATCTCTCATTAGATGTTTCTCTCAAATTTTAAGTGATCTTGAAAGACAACAAACCATTCTTTTAGGGAGTCCCTCAGATATAGGCCAGAGAAAGATGAAGAAGAAGTATGAGGCTTCAACACAAAGTCATGGCGGGACTAAATAGGACTCCCATGCTTATTAAGTACTTCAGTATGGGCATCAAATGGAAAATAAGGCTCTAAATAGGATGCCCATGGAAGGAAGCCTCTACCACATAAAGTACGACACACTTATCAGCAAGGAAGGTTATGTCACAATTTGATGAGTTCGATCTTAAGGATGAATGAACCAGGAAACGGATAATGAAAAAATGCAAGTAGGGAAAAACCTAAGCTATATGCCAATTTCGAGTTCAATACTTGTCAGAATGGATTGATACAATGAACACATGTCAAAGAAAATGTATCCAAGATCGTGCATATAAGGCCAATAACACTCATTCAGAAGTTAATAGATCCAATATAGATAGAAACTTCAAAAAATAATAGGTGCTACTGAATACAAAACTTGAAAACAACAAACATGGATTGTACAATATGTACAAGGTACCACACAACCTTACGACTCATTCATGGTAGTAGTTTAGGTAGATCCCGCTACTAGGCTGTGACCAAGAGTCTCTTTGATAGTCAACCTGGAAAGTCTTCCAAAAGGGAAGAAAAAACAAACCATAGTGTAAGTCTTCCCATGGTATGGAAACCTCAGTCATGGATTCAAGGATAGACTCATCTGAAGGAAATTCAAAATCCAAGAAATCACACGAAGGAGGAGGGTCGACAGTCCCAAAGGGTGAAGAAAATTGACCATATTCCATAGGACGATGGAGGTTCTGGCAGGGACTAGCAGAGCCTATCAGCGGTGAATCACAAGCCAGAGGGATTGAGGATGTACAAACAGTGAGATAAAAATCAAAAGGAGACTTAAGATCACTTGGACCAAGAGGGGGAAGCAAGGGCTCCCATGCCCATGTTGTATAACAAAACTCATCAATTGTCGAGACCATGTCTCAAGAGGGAAAACATGATTTCATAGGTTCCTTCTCAGAAGCAATTGAACATTGAAGATAAGACGCCACATAATTTATCTATGGTGGGCTAGAGTCTACAAGAATGCTAGGAACATATAAAGGGGCATCCTTAACTAACATCGAATTAGGATGGTGATTATCAAATTCCATCTAGTCAATAGTGACAATGATTCCATTGTGAGGGAAATGCATCACCCAAAAGAGTGTAGACACCAAAGAATTCATAGTATATACATAATCACACCCAAGAAGCATATTGAAATCTAACGGGCCTTGCACCACTAAACATCGATAAGGATAGTCTTCCCACCTAACGAGATAGGAATCTGAGGAAGAACTCCCAAATATTCACCTTTACATCTGTCAAAAGCCAAAAACTCATGTGAAGCAGACACAATCTCTGGAGAACCCAAATCTTGCCAAGCCAAGGAGGATAAAATACTTGCAGAGCCTCCTTCATCCATAATAAATCGGTAATTTTTTTTTGAATTAACTTCAACCATTATTTAAAAAGGTGTGGAAGAAGGAAGGTGAGGCTCAAAAAGGTCATTCCAATCAAAGGAAACCATCCTAGGGCTTAGAGGGGGTGTGCTTGAAGTGAGCGGAATTCCCCCTTGTTTTGAAATTACTGAACTGGAAATTCTTAAAACATAGTTGGTAGACACATCACTCCCCAATAGAAGAGTGGGATCATCCGAAAATTTCATCGGCGTGACCACTTTGGTAGACTCAACACTCTCCAAGAGAAGAGTGGGATCATCTGAAGATTGCATTGGTGTGACCACTTTGGTATACTCGACACTCTCCAAAACAAGAGTGGGATCAGCTGAAGAATGCATTGTCGTGACCACTTTGGTAGACTCGACACTCTTCAAGAGAAGAGTGGGATTGGCTGAAGATCGCATCACCATGACCACCTCCTCAACCAATAGCTGAAAATACTGTGAGATAACATGGTCTGAAGGTGCATCAATCCCCAAAACAGGAGTGCAATCGGCTGAAGATTGCATCAACACGAACACTTCATCAACCAAAAGATGAACAGGTTGTGAGGAAACCTAAGAAGTCTCAGAATCAGAAGATATTGTAGACAGGGACCACAACCTTCGTGCCTCTGGAAGGGGAGGGCATAAATGAGTAATGTGATATCCCTTGCAAAGTTTACAAGGGAGCTTAAGCTTATGTCTTATCCGTCTAGGTTTCTCAACAGAATCAATGCCCCCAATATGACTAGAAGTGGTTGGTTTCTTGTTCTCAACATGACTCACAGAGGTTGTTGAAAACTCTCCAACATGACTAGCATAGGTTGGTTTTTGAACTCCAATATTACTCGCAGGGACTATATTTGTGCCCCCAACATGAATTGCAGTGGTTGGTTGCACATCTCCAACATGATTAACAAAGGTTAGTGATAAGTCGATAACATGACTCATTGAGTCTACAGACCTATCACCAATATGACTAGTAGTGACTGGAATTTTCCCCAAACATGACTTCTAAAGGATGGGTAATGGTATTCAACATGACTTGCAAAGGTTGAGGACCTATCTCCAACATGACTCGCAGAGGTTGGTGATTGAACTCCAGTATTACTTCCAGGGACTAGGTTTGCGCCTCCAACATGATTTGTAGAGGTTGTTTGTTGGTATTCAACATGACTAGCATAGGTTGAGGATATATCTCTGACATGAATCATAGAGGTTGGTGATTTATTTTTCCTATTCTTCCTCTTTCTATTTCGTTTAGACTTATGGTTACTAGTAGCTAGACTTTCACTAGAGAAAGAAGGAGGAGGAGGAGAAGATGTTGTTGACGAAGGAACATCAACATGATTCCCATGACATAAGGTGCTTAACTGAAAAGGGTCAAGAGAATTCAGGACATATGGAATTGTACCCAACCAAATCAATAGTCCAACATTCAACCCAGGAATGTACAATGTGGCCATCAAAGGGACACCAACATTTCCAAAGAAAGGAAAAGCACAAGAATTCCCTTGTGAATGGGTTCCTTGGTTGGTATCATTAGTAACTTTTTCCATGAAGATGTTATGCACAGGTTCTTCCCTTGCGGGATCATTCAAGTATGTAAAAATCTCACACACTGACTCTAGTGAACCAGTGGTATAAAAAACAATGCCTATAAAGAGGTGGCTCCATGTTTCTAAGTGGAAGACAGAAAATTCCTCACAATCAGTGGAGTGGGAGGTCTACCACCTTAGGTCATAGACCCAAAGCAATGACTGACTAACTCACTATGGAAAACTATGGAGCATAGAGAACACCACTAAGAAGAAAATCTTAAAAAGATACAAACCAAACAAACCACCCTTCTGAATGCTTCCAACCTAGGGAGATGAATTCCTCATAGTCCAAAATCATTCACAAAGGCAAACGACTGTCTAGGAGAAAAAGTTACCCAGACCTCTGACCAATGGTCCCTTCGGGTGTCTCCCAGAGAGTACCGAATCTACCTCAGGTACCGTAATACACCCCTCATAGTCACATATGTATCAACCTATATAATGGAAACTAGGCCACCAACTTGTAAGCAACAACTAGGGGGTGCATTCGACAGTCGGGAGAGTGTATGGGCAAGGTAACTAAGCCCGAAGATCCTTTTGAGGCATGAAACATTAAAGGGCCAGAATCACTCTTAGAGTACCTTGTATGGATCCAAGTGTCTCAGAGGTTTGACACAACTCGGGCCAATAACACTACAAGATTCACCCCCAATACACACTCTCCCAAATGCTTTGTCGGGATCATGAGTGTATATATCCATCATTGTCCTCCACGCGGCCTCTTGTTTGACTCCTGTGTGAGAGGAGTTTCCCGGATTAAGTAATTAAAATGTGGATTTTTCACACCCTAGCACAGACACCTAAATTAAGTTTTGGTTGGCCTTGGAGAGTTTACCTCTCCAAACCTAATCCAAGGCCCTAGCCTAAGCTATTGGTGAACCCTATAAAAAGTGTTACTAATATATTTTAGAATAGAGCATTCATTTTAGGGGCTTTTATTACTTAAGGAATGGAAGTGAAACTTATGTTGTTTGAGACTCTTGCAAAAATGGAACTTACAAGAACATTGACAAAGAAAAATTTACACTAATCCTTCAAATGAAAAGAGTTTCAAGGAAGAAAAATCATGAACAATCCTTCAAATTTAAAAATGCAATCTTTTCTCCTTTCCATGAAAAATGCACAATGCAACTTTTGAGTGAAACAAAAGAGAAAATGAAAGGATTTTCTTTCTTATTTTTCTTTTGAAATGCTTTCAAGATGAGAACAAAACACAACAGTATGCTAATTTCTTTTTCTTTTTCAAATAACAATGCAAAGAAAGAAAGAGACCTAAAAAAATAGGGTTTTTTTGTTTCTTCCAATCGAAGGAGAACTAACAAAAGATGCTAAAAGAAACTCCAGAATACATGATTCTTTTTTTATTTTAAAATGCAACTCATTTTTCTTAAAATTCAAGATAAAAATAAGCCAAAAATACTTGGAAACACATAGAGACAAGAGTATTTTATTTATTTATTTCATGAACAATCTGAGGCTGCAAACTGTGTAAAACCCAAACAACAAAGGATTTTGGAACTCAAGAAGACCTGGGAACCAAAACTTTCCAAAAAGAAAGGGAAATTTCTTTTTGAAAAAATTCTCCAAAACAACAGGGACGCATGTTGTGCACAACCAACCTGCGTATGTATGTGGGATATATATAATACAGATCATGTATGTATGTGTGTTGTATAGAGAATAAGATGCGTGCACCTCTGTAAATTTTCAAAAAGAGAAACATTCTTGACAGACAACCTGAGCAAGGGAAGTTGGTAGGCACCTAAAAGGTGACCATAGACCCAACCTAACTCTGGACACTCAGAATACTCAGAAACAACTAAAAATCAAACCAAATCAAGATATCCCACTAGGACCCTAGAGAGATTACCCAATTGAGTCGCCAATTATTCTAGGGGGGGAAATCCCCCTATTACTATATTAGGTTGGAGTATAGGAAGAGACTTGATCTCCCTTAAAAGATGGTTCTATTTCTAAACTACCCCAAACAATATGAACTTAAAAGACAAGTTAAGGAAAAGAGGATGTACCTTAGGTCCTTTCCACTCGTGTAGGCCTCCTTCTCCTTTGTAGTTTCTTGAGTTGTTGGTCTCCTCCCAAAGATGACCTGCAAACAACTTAAACAAAAAAACTACAAGATATTCTATCTCTACTTATCAATGTTAGGGTTCATATTATAAATCTAAATGCATTAACCAATTTAAGCAAAAAAACACAATATTTGGGACATAAAAATAACTTTTTTATTCAGATGTGGAGATTACAAATAGTTACAACCTTCTTGTCAGTAGACACTCCAAGAACCTGGTGATGGATCCTCTTACTGATGCTCCAAGTGCATCATTCCCTAGTTGCCTCTCACAATCAACTGATCTCCTTGGGAAAAAGGAAGGGATTGCATAGAAGAAAGGGCTTGAGGGGGAATGTTGAGGCCTAATCTCAGAAAGGGATGCAAAGATTGGACTAGAAGGGGAAGGGATTTTGGTAGAGTTTCTTTTTTCTCTTGCTTGATTTTGGAATGGGACCCCAAGACCTCTTCTATATGACAAAAATATGGTTAGTCGGTTTGGGGATGGGATACAATGGGTAAAATGGTTGGGAAACATCCAATAGCCCATAAACTTCGTTGAATTCCTTGCAACTTTTTATTTTTTGCAACTTTTGGAGGTAAACGTGGGTTGTCTAGTATGCAGTCTGCGTATGTATGTGGGTTGTCTAGTATTATGCTCGCCTATGTACACGGGTTGTAGTGTAACAGGACGCGTATAGGCACCAAAAAATGGTTTTTAAAGAGAAAGTCTTAGCAACAATTTGGAAAATGGTGTAAGTAAAAAGGCCAATGCCATGTATGCATAGATAGGGAATTTTTGGCCTATAAAAGATGCCTCCTAATGTGTGATTTCAGAAGAGAAAATGATGGCCGGAATACATTACAATATCTTTACAAAAGGGAACGAAAGTAGTCAATTGAGCCCAGGAATAGAGTTTAGGAGTGCACCATCTGCAAAATAACAACAATATCTCTGATGTGGGCATATCCATGCTCGGGATGAACTAATAATGGTTGCCAATCAAGTACACTATCGATCCATGTCATATAAATATATAAAATTATAAGGCCTATCTTACATAGGCTACATTTATGAAAGTATAAGGCCTCCAAATCTGAAATTTTAACCCCACGTACCTTGATCCATATAATAAATATACTCCAAGGGGTTCCTTCTGAAATGCCATATAAAAAACATTATAGCAAAAATTCCAAGGTGTCTCAGATGTAGCAATGAAACCTCAAGACCTTGAGCTCTGATACCAAATGTTATGATCCAAATACTCAAAATATCATAAAATAACAGAAGTACACACCATGTACATAATGTCAACGTTGAGCACAACTCCAAGATAGATAAGTTACACAATAAATCCTTAACAAATAGGGGAACCACCTCCAAATAACCAAATACCTTTCATACTTCACAATTCACCTCCCAATAATGAATACATGATCTCTTATATATAGCTATTCAAAATTGCAAATGAGGCCCCTTTATCACTAGGTCGACCCTATTACATATGTATTTACACATTAGATGTACATTTAGGCCCATATATGCCCCTGTTTGGGGTCATATCATATACATTTAGCCATATATATGCCCCCCTTGGGTCATAACAACATCTTCCAGAAGTACTAATGTCTGTGGTTGTAGATAAATACTCCATAGCTCAAGTAGTAATTTTAAGATCTTCAACTTCTCCAGGTAGAAGTACAATAGGAGTGTAAGACTCACTACCTGTAGGTCTTGGACATGTCGTTGGGGAAAGAATGGAGGATCTCGATCATCAGGCACATAACTTCATTGATTTTGAATCTAGACTTGACTAGACTCTCAGGACGACTGACTCATGAAGGTCAAGAGACAAACTACAAAATGGTCGACTTAGGTTGGATAAAACTTCTCTTGGACATAAGCATGAAATATTATCAGACTCAGGCAGCATAATATTGACATAAGTCTGCGATGTAGGAGGCACTGCAAACTCTCCATATGTTTGGAAGAATAACCAAATGGAGGAGGACACAAATCTATGTAGCGAGAAGAGATTCCTAGGGTCAAACTAAATCCCAAATATTGAAAAAAAAACAAAAGGATGTGCTTTGTCCAAGGGCGACTATATTGTTTCCGAATAAAAGAATTAATATATCACGTCCCCTCTTTTTGGAATATTTGATTTTTTGTCTTTTCAATTTTTTAACGAACTTGAAAAAGAATAAAAGAATGCTCCGTTATAGAGGAGGAACGAGTGTCACGAGCAAGAAAACGGGTTCCAAGCACATGGAAGATACTAATTCTCAGATCAAGGAGACTTGTACAGGATAAGGACACTTGGGAAAATTCCTCCATGGATCAAGGTGTCAGATCACAAGGGAAAAAAGTGTTGCAAGGCTTGCGTATAAGAAATTATTTAAAGGTTATGTTGAGAGCAACATGGAGCCGACATTAGGCCAAAGACGCAAAGATAAGACCTGCAATGCGATGAATCATGACACCACAAGACTCCTTCTATGTGAATTTTTATGAGCCCAGAGAAAGTAAGCTCGGTGGTTTTTTCACATTTAGAGAGTCTGAAAAAACATTAAAAGAAGACTCCAAATAGTTCCTTTTTCACAATTAGTCTAGTTGGTTCAAAAAAGGGTTAAACTTATACTGAAAAGATGTCTCTTCAATACCATTTTAACAAGTGTGACTGAGACAAGATCACTCGGATATATTTTCATTTTAAGGAGTCTAAAAAGAGCTTAACTATGGACTCACAACCTTTTTCTAGGTTTAGTCTCCTTAGCCCGAAAAAGCATAAAATATAACTGAGGAGAACTCTCCCAGCGAGACAAGTCTCCCGAGGTGTATCTTTTTCTTGAATAATCTATTAGCTGGAAAAAGGGTTAAACTCATGCCAAATAGATGTTCTTTCTAGACCAATTAACGAGTGTGAAAGGAACAAGGTCAGTCAACAATCTTTTCATATTTAGGGAGTCTGAAAAGGGCTTAACTATGGACTCTGAGGGGGTTCCTCTTTCTTAAGTAATCTCCAAGGCCCGAAAAAGAGATAAACCAAAACCAAGGAGAATGTCCCTTTTTCAAAAATTTAGTCCCCTGGGCTTGAAAAAGGGTTAAACTTACGCCTGTGAATACTCTCCTAGCAAACCGAAGCTCCTATGGAATACCTTTATTCGTAAAATTAACCGTTCGGACCGAAAAAGGGGTAAACTACCGTCGGACAAATTTGAGTTTGACAAGCGTGAAGGGAAACAAGATCGCTCGGCAACCTTTTCATTTTTAGAGAGTCTGAAAACGGATTAAAGAAGACTCCATGGAGGCTTCTTTTCTTAAGTAATCAAAACAAAACCGAAAAGAATAAATAATCTTTCGTTATATGTTGCTTTCAAACTTTAAGCAATATTGAAAGACAACAAACCATGATCTTAGGGAGTCCCTCGAGTATAGGCCAGAGAAAGATGAAGAAGAAGTATGAGGATTCAACACAAAGTCATGGCAGGACTAAATAGGACTCCCATGCCTATGAAATACTTAGGCATGGGAACGAAATCCCAAATCTTGACAAACAAACGAAAGGATGTGCTTTGTCCAAGGGAGACTATATTGCTGCCGAATAAAAGAATTAATATATAATGTCCCCTCTTTTTGGAATATTTTATTTTTTTGTCTTTTCAAATTTTTAACGAGCTTGAAAAAGAATAAAAGAATGCTCTGTTACAGAGGAGGAACGAGTGTCATGAGCAAGCAAACTGGTTCCAAGCACATGGAACATACTAATGCTCAGATCAAGGAGACTTGTGCAGGATAAGGACACTCAGGGAAAATTCCTCCATGGGTCAAGATGTCAGATCGCAAGGGAAAAAAGTGTTGCAAGGCTTGTGTATAAGAAATTCTTTAAAGGTTATGTTGAGAGCAACATGGATCCGACATTAGGACAAAGATGCAAATATGGGACCCGCAATGCGATGAATCATGACACCACAAAACTCCTTCTATGTGAATTTTTATGAGCCTAGAGAAAGTAAGATCAATGGTTTTTTCACATTTAGAGAGTCTGAAAAAACGTTAAAAGAAGACTCCAAATAGTTCCTTTTTCACAATTAGTCTAGTTGGTTCGAAAAAGGGTTAAACTTGTACCGAAAAGATGTCTCTTCAATACCATTTTAATGAGTGTGACTGAGATAAGATCACTCGAATATATTTTCATTTTAAGGAGTCTGAAAAGAGCTTAACTATGGACTCACAACCGTTTTCTAGGTTTAGTCTCTTTAGCCTGAAAAAGTATAAAATACAACTGAGGAGAACTCTCCCGACAATACAAGTCTCCCGAGGTGTATCTTTTTCTTGAATAATCTATTAGCTGGAAAAAGGGTTAAACTCATGCCAAATAGATGTTCTTTCTGGACCAATTAATGAGTGTGAAAGGAACAAGGTTAGTCTAAAATCTTTTCATATTTAGGGAGTATGAAAAGGGCTTAACTATGGATTCTGAGGGGGTTCCTCTTTCATAAGTAATCTCCAAGGCCCAAAAAAGAGATAAACCAAAACCAAGGAGAATGTCCCTTTTTCAAAAATTCAGTCCCCTCGGGCTTGAAAAAGGGTTAAAATTATGCCTAAGAATACTCTCTGAGCAAACCGAAGCTCCTATGGAATACCTTTATTCGTAAAATTAACCATTCGGACCAAAAAGGGGTAAACTATCATCAGACAAATTTGAGTTTGAAAAGCGTGAAGGGAAACAAGATCAGTTGTCAACCTTTTCATTTTTAGAGAGTCTGAAAAGGGATTAAAGAAGACTCCATGGAGGCTTCTTTTCTTAAGTAATCCAAACAAAACCGAAAAGAATAAATAATCTTTCGTTATATGTTTCTTTCAAAGTTTAAGCGAATTTCAAAGACAACAAACCATGCTCTTAGGGAGTCCCTTGGGTATAGGCCAGAGAAAGATGAAGAAGAAGTATGAGGCTTCAACACAAAGTCATGGTGGGACTAAATGGGACTCCCATGCCTATGCAGTACTTAGGCATGGGAAGAAAATAGAAAACAAGGCTCTAACTAGGATTCCCAGGGAAGGAAGGCTCTACCACATAAATTTCAACACACTTATTAGCAAGGAAGGTTAGTGTCGCAATTCAATTGGTTCAATCCTAAGGCCAAATGAACCAGGAAACAGATAATTCAAAAATGAAAGTAGTGAAAAATCTAACCTATACGCCAGTTTCGAGGTCAATTCCTGTTAGAACGGATCGATACAATGAACACATGTCAAAGAAAAATGTCTCCAAGATCATGCATATAAGGCCAGTAACACTCATCCAGAAGTTAATAGATCCAATTGTTGGATTACTAAGAGGGGGAGTGAATCAATAATAGAGAAATTTATTCCTTTTTAACCATAAAATGCAAGTGTTATATCAATGTAGCATTATCATCCATTAGTTGCAGAGTAAATAAACAATGAACAAATGAGCAATCATACACATACAAAGTACACCAATGTTTTTACTTGGAAATCCAAAGCAGGAGAAAACCACGAAATGATTTTGCTTATATGTCTTTAAGAATTACATTCATTGGAAGCAACAACTTCCTTTGTTTTCCAGCTGCAACTGGAAGGAGACTCCAACCCCCTAATTTCTCAGGCTACAACATGAAGGAATCTCCAAATCCCCAATTCTCTGGCTACAACCCCCTATGTTCTCCGATTACAACCGGAAGGTGGCTACAACCACATGTCATTTCCCCTTCCAACCACTCTAAAATAAAAGTATAATTATGGAACCATTGTCACACTATCACTGTGAGATATATTGTTGTAAACCTGTACCAATCAACATGTAATCAACTTGTACCATCAACAAGTGCATCAACCAAGCAACAACCTGTAATAATCTTGTACCATAAACAAGTGCATCAACCATGCACCAATCTATACATCAACCTATAATCAGCCTATGCCATAAACAAATTCATCAACCATGCACCAACATGTACCTCAACCTCAACCAAAATCCTTCATCAATTTCATCATCCAAAGCTGATTTGTAACTATGTAATAGACCTGGTGTATATAATCACATACCCGCAAACCTTCCTTAACATTAGCAACAAGAGACTAGCATTTTCATCAAACTTTACTTTAGTCTCACATGACTAATTTTGGATTAGTCAACAACCCTAACTTGAGATAATCATAACTATGTACCTATAAGGAATAAAGATCTAAAAATGGTACAGAATGTTCTTCAGTGTCTTTTATTCAATTCCTCCAGATTTCACTACTTGGAACGTCTTAGAAAATGAGTTATAGAAAAAATGGCATACCTTGTTGAATTTTGGCTTATTCTAGAGAAAAAACTTGTAGAGAGTGCCCCTCATTAAATATTTGTTGTATGGATCTTATAAAGAATCATCAAAATAATTTATCCTCCCTTGAATTTTGGCCTTCTTTACTTCACCTTCCCTCTGAAATTTGCCTTAGATATCATTTGGTTACCTCAGTCACTTATAGATATTCAATATTCTCAAGTGTGATTTAAAAATGAGAGACCATTGCCTCTTATTTATACTTTCATGTAGCTTCCTCAAAGGGTTACCTTCTAACCATCTTAACCCAGTTTCCTTATTTTAGGGCTAATCCACTTCTAACCACTTGTCCACTTAGTAATTTCTCCATTAACTTTATTATTTAAACAATTTCTTTTGTATCCACTTTGACTTATAGTACACTCATCACTTCACTTTATTATTTAAATTACCTTCTAACCATCTTAACCCACTTTCCTTATTTTATGGCTAACCTACTTCTAACCACTTGTCCACTTAGAAATTTCTCCATTAAATTTATTATTTAAATAATTTCTTTTGTATCAACTTTGACTTATAGTACACTCATCACT
>JASDQU011442722.1:3043-16700 GCA_032191745.1 Picea mariana | reverse complement strand
TATTAATCAAGGAGGTGTTGTTACAGGAGAAGATAGAGTGACCCAGGGAAAGACTACAGAAGACTCAGGAATCAGAAAAGCTGTGGAGAAGACTCAAAATTTTGATGCCAAGAAAGAAATACAAACATTTGAATATGAAAAGAAAGAATTGAGAAGAGATCAAGGCTCATCATCAAGAACATGGCCAGAAGTAAGAGAATATGGAATTCCACTGGTATTTGATTAGTCTTCTTTGTCAAGAGAGGTAAAATAGGTAAGTAAGCTCATCAAATTTTTGTACACTTGTCTTAAGTTAATTCAAGATGATAATGTTGTACAAGAGCTACAAAAATTAATCAGGCAATATGAGCAAGGAAAGGTAGGGCCCTTACTGAATAGGGAAGTACACCAGATTGGCAAGAAGAGAAGGACAAATAAAGAATCACATTTGAATGCTCAGATAGGAGAGTATGATATAGACTATGTGGTCCTTGACTTAGGGTCGGAGGTCAATGTCATGATGAAGCAAAAGTGGGAACTGATGGGAAAACCCAAGGTGATCTATTCCCCTATCAGGCTTTGCATGGATAATCAGCAAGCTGTCAGCCCATTTGGATGATTGGAACATGTCCCTATGGAAATCGACGGAGCTAGAACCTTTGCATATTTTGAGGTAATTGAAATTGTTGATGACAGTTGTCCTTACCCTGCATTGTTAGGAATTGATTGGGCCTTCAACAACTCTATTATTGTTGATTTGAAGAAAATACGTATGACATTCGAAAGACATGGCCTTAGGGTCATCGCACCCTTAGATCTAGATTAGGGTCAACCTTACACAGAGCCCATCAAAGAAGAAGACCATGCATACGAACTGGAAAACATATACAAACTAACAGCCAGACAACAAGATTACATCAACCCTACAGCCGATGGGAATCTGAGCTGGTGAAGTGACAGCGCGTGTTCATCAAATTCATAAGAAGCATTGGAGAAATGGCAGAACCATATGTATGAAGTATCTACCGGAAGATGTGCTAGATTAACCAGAGAAGTTCGCTGGATTAGCACAATAGTAAGTAACTTACCCACATTTGATGGTCTAAACCCTTTAGAAGCCTTCCTATCATATTTTGAAACAAGTGTACCAACACAACAACGATTGTTGGCAATGGATGAGGCCCTGAAATCTACACCAACGAGATGGTGGGGGACACATAAAAGCAACATCACGGACTGAACAAAATGTCGAACCTTGATGATAGCACGGTTCTCAGCATAAGCAGTAAGTTTCGAAGTAAGGTATACCATTCGAAGTTTCCCAAAGGACCATGTGTGAAGCTGCGAAGAATCCTGGAGCAACATTCCTTGAGAGAAATGGGTGCATAGATTCATTAACACATTGAACACAACCCCTATCAACTGGTACCTTCAAGCGGAGCTGTGCCTTGTCACTACAGATTGGGAAGGTATGATTCATAATTTTATCACCACCTTTCTATTTGAGAGTGAATACCCTTCAGTAGACCAAGAATTACAGGTTGTGAGTCAAAAATTATTCGAAGAGGCATCTAGACCCCCTATGGAACAAGAAGAGGACGAATGGACTGCACCTCTCCAAAAATTGCAAGGCTGCTACATCATCAATGTCGATGACGATGATGATCCCAAGAAGATAAACATCACTGAAACAGAAGGCCAAAGAGATGTGGAAGGACCAGGAGCTGAGATACCATTTATTTGTCAGCCAATCAAGATCAAAAAGGTCAATATTGGAATAAAGGAGACACTGAAGCTTGTCAATGTTGGAGATTATTGGGATGTTTCTACCATTGACAAGATTACAGAGTTATTGCATGAATATCAAGACTTGTTTCCAACCAATTTCACTGATATGAAGGGAATCAAAGGACCTATGGGAGAGATGAGAATACCTTTGAAACGAGATGCGAAGCCATTCAAGCAAAGACCCTATAGATTGAACCTGAAATACAAGAAAAAAGTGAAGATTGAGCTCAACAGAATGTTGGAAGCAGGAATTATTGAACCTGTTGAAGAATCAGAGTGGATCAACCCTATGGTGGTACAAGATATAAAGACAGGTGAAATCAAGATATGTGTAGACCTCAGGAAACTAAATGATGCATGTCAGCATGACCCTTTCCCTACACCATTCATTGATGAAGTATTAGACAACGTAGGAGGCCAGGAGGTATATTCTTTTACAGATGGATTTTCAGGATACCATCATATCCGGATTTCCAAGGAGGACCGCCACAAGACCCCATTTTCCACAGAATGGGGATAATACCAATATATAGTGATGCCATTAGGACTGAAGAATTCCCTATCCATATTTTCCAGGGTGGTGGTCGAAGCATTCACAAAATTTCTGCATAAAATTTTAGAAGCCTATTTTGATGAATGGACTGTGTTCAGTTTGCTGAAAAATCATATTGAATGTCTAAGGCTAATGTTGGATAAATGCAGGCAGTGTCAAATTGCTTTAAATATGAAGAAGTGCATATTCTTCTCACCATTTGGAGTGTTATTAGGCCATATTGTATGCAAGCAGGGATTGCTGGTTGATCCATCTAAAATTGAAATTATAGTTTATTTTCCACCTCTGACTTCAGTTAAACAACTGCGCACTATGCTAGGACACACTAGCTATTACAGGAAATTCATTAAAGTCTATGCCCAAATTACAACATCGATGGAGAAGCTGTTGGAGAAGGACTGCCATTTTGGTTGGACAGATGAATGCCAGCAGAGCTTCAACACACTGAAACATAACATGGTCACTACGCCCATTCCAGTCTTTCCAGATTGGAGAAAAAATTTTCATGTGCATGTCGATGCATCATCCATTTCCTTAGGATACGTGTTAGCACAATCGGGAATAGGAGACATTGATGACCCATTAGCCTTTGCTAGCAGGAAGTTATCCATAGCATAAATTAACTACACCACCAAAGAGAAAGAAGGATTGGCCATGTTGTATGTGCTACAAAATTTATGCCACTACTTATTGGGAGGACACTTTAAAATGTTCACAAATCACTCCACGCTAAAGTACCTAGTCAACAAGCTAGTGTTGGGGGGGTGAATATGCAGATGGCTTATGTTGTTTCAAGAACTTGATTTTGAGATCATTGTTAAGCCAAGAAGAATGAACAAGGGCCCTGACCACTTGTTGAGGTTGGAACATGGAGAAGAACCCACCAGTCTAGAGGATACACTGTCGGATGCACAGTTTCTCGCCATTAGAAAGATCGATGACCACTTCACAGAAATAGTCCAGTTCCTGTCAACAGGAATGGCACCTAGTGAGTATACAATTCCCCAAGAAAAACAACTAGTAGTGCATGTTGCAGACTTTTCACTGATAGTGGGTCAACTATACAATATGGGACCTGATGAGATACTAAGAAGATGTGTTATGGAGGAATAATTCCCACTGATCCTTGCAGAAGCTCATTAAGGCATCGCAGGAGGACATTATGCAAGGAAAGCAACTACGCAGAAGGTTCTGTGAGTTGGACTTTGGTGGCCTACCTTACAAAGAGATGCTAAGGATTATGCTAGAGCCTGTGATGTGTGCCAGAGAGTTGGGAGACCATCCAGAAGAGATGAAATTCCATTAGCATTGCAGATGACCCTACAAGCATTTGAAAAATGGGCCATTGACTTCGTGGGACCTATCAACCCACCAGGGAAGCGCACAGGAGCAAGGTATATCATTACTGCAACTGAATACTTAACCAGATGGGATGAAGCCAGAGAAGTCAAGTACTGTAGTGCAACTACATCTACGTGATTTATATTTGATGACATAATAACTAGGTTTGGATGCCCCAAGATCCTCATGAGTGATCAAGGCACACATTTCATCAATAAGACAGTTAAATCCCTGACTGAAGAATTTATAGTCCACCATCAGAAGAGTACACCTTACCAACCACAAGCAAATGGAACGATTGAAGCATTCAACAAGATCTTGGAGATATCATTGATGAAGATTTGCAGTGTGAACAAGGATGATTGGGATTTAAGAGTACCTGTAGTACTCTGAGCTTATATAACCACTTGCAAGAAATTAACAATACAGACCCCCTTCAATTTGGTTTATGGTCTTGAAGTTGTTGTCCCGATGGAATACTTGGTACCAAGCTTAAGAATTGTTGCATTTACAGACATGGATTATACTAGCATTTTTCAGGATAGGCTCGCACAGTTGGTTGAACTAGAAGAAGACAGATTTAATGTAGGATTTTGGGTTGAACTAGAAGAAGACAGATTTAATGCAGGATTTCATCAATAGGTTCAGAAGGACAGAGAGAAGGCCTACCATGACAGGCACATCAAGACTAATGCTTTTAGATAAGGTGATTTAGTATTTTTTATCACTCCAAGAAACTCCTTAGGGTTCTAGGCTAAGAATGCTTGGTAACTTAAGAAATTTAATAATCAAAGTATGTGTGGAACAATGGGATAACTGAGAAGGCTAAGAAAAGGACAACTTGTTATGCATATAAATAAACCAGTGCTTTGAGAGACCAGATATCAGTTACAGTAGATAAAAAGGTGTGAAGAATACCATTCAAGATAACCAAGTACAAGAGATGTAGGGTCATACAAGACAGTAAAGAAACATCTAATTCATATTCATGAGCTATACCAGAAGATAACAGTTCTGAATAACTAAGATGAACAAAATTAAATAACAGAGTAGTGGAGTATATGAAAAGACTGATATATAATAACCAAATAAGACTGTGATTCATATAACATAACAGAGTCAAAGTACATCGCCAAAGTATCCAGGATTGAAGCCTGTGTCTATCTTAAGTCTGTATCTTTATAGCTTTACATCACAGTTCTCAGATCCTAAAACAATGGATCTTATATTCTAAAAACAGAAAGTAAATTATATTTACAAAAAACTAGGAAGAGATCCTCAAGATGAGGTCAGTTGATATATGATGATCTTTAAGAATAGTAAAGTGCTGATGAAGTGCAGTCTATCCTCCCAAGGCTGTTTTATTTAGTCTTCCAAGGATAAAATTCGAGTTTGTTGAAGTGTGCAAACAACCCTGATTTTTTGCCATTGAAAAAGGTACCAAAATTGATTGAAACCCTTCTTCCTTCCCTTATCTATCAAAAATAGTCATTGGATCTGACTTGATAATTCAAACACTATCCATTTGAAAAGGTTTCAAACCATTCGGACTCAAAAAATTCTGATCTGGGCAAAAATTCGGTCATTCTGGCAATTACAAGCTTTTGGTGGTTAACTCAAGTAAAAATTAGGCTCTTTAACCACCGAAAGATCTTCTTTTGGTGGTTAATGAGCGCTTTTTTGGCTCGCCTAAACCACTGAAAGTCAGACTTTGTTGAAACTTCAAAAATGAAAAATTTTGATTACCCTTTTTATTTGCTGAAGGTTCAGGGTGCCTTTGGTGATGTTTCTCCTCCTCTGATAGGACTAGCAATCTCTTGTTGTTGTGTACTGGTCTCTGCTTCTCCCTCCAAAGATGTAGCAATCTCAGCTAGGGTTTCCAACTTTGTATGCTCCTGAGATGGAGGTTGGGATTTTTTTATTTTTAATCTCAGAAGTCTTAGCTGCCTGTACAGCTTCATATTTTCCTTTATCAGTGTCCTATTCCTATCCTTGATTTTATTAAGTTTTTCCTTGACAGTTTGATTAATGTTATGAAGTTATTCATTTCTTTCTATCAATTCTGTATTTGTCTTCTTAATAACCCTTATTAAAACTTCCATTTCATAGATTTGTTGCAGAAGTTTCCTCACTTTCTGAGTCCTGGAAGCTTTGGGTTTTCTCGAAGAAGCTCCTACTGATGATTGATTTTGTTCCTCTAGAGGAGTAGGAGTAGGTAGGTTTGGGTATTCATCAGTAGCTGTATCAGTTTGCTGCTCTCCTTTTGCCTCATTATGATCTGGTTCATGCTCATAATCTAAATATGGGAGGTTTAAAGGATTATCCTCCATAGCCAAACCTTCATCCTTCTCTCCTTCCTCAAACTGTAATTTTCTCTTTGTTCTCTTCTTCTTGGCCGAGGAAGATTATGCTTGTGGTTTCAAGGGTGAAATAGCCCTTTGTTTCCTTTGACTACTCTTGGGACTAATATCCTTCCTTGTGGCAGTCTTCTTGCCCTTTTCCTCTTGTGGTTTATCAGTCTAGAATTCATTCTAGAAGAGAAAGTAATTCCACGCAACCTACTTCTTCTTTAGAGACTCCTTGATAATAAGAGTGATGAGTCCTTGATGGGACAACCTGCTTGCCACCTTAGTGGGCTTAGCCTTGACCTATCTTGCCATTTTGGTGAGATCCTTATGCAGATAAAAAGGAAGATTGATAGGTGCTCGACCTGTGAAATGGTTTAGAAGCTTGAAGTGATAAAACATCACTCTGTTATATCTCCCTTTGCATGTTATGTAAACAAATATTACTTTCAACAAGGACTGCCACTTTGGTTCCAAGTAAGACATTGGAATATCCTTTTTTAGATCAAATATTTGTGTACAGGGAGCAGGTATGACCTAAATTCAATGTTTGAAGGTATGGTAGACTTGAACCAATAGTCTCCTGACCTAGGTAAACCTGTGTATTCAGCAATTGCATCTTCATCCACCATGAATTCCTCTTTTCCTACTGTAGCAGTCCTCCCATCGTATGAAATGGAAAATGATTCACAAACTTGCTGATAGAAGTCTATCAGTTTTTTACAGTAAACATAAACAACGACCTGCTTGAAGACTTCGGCCACCTTAGGGTGAGCCTCGAGGTACCAAACCCCATCGATTTCATCCCTTAGGGTTGGTCCAGACTTTGGCATTTAAGAAATGTTGATGTGTCCCTGTCAATTAGGAGAATATGCATGCGAATAGGGACAGAACTCAAAACTTTAGGAACAAGTCAAGGTATGGTATGGCTCAATGAAAAGAAGGTGTGACTCATCAAATAGAGAGTATATTTCGACAACAGAATCGATGACAGTGGATTTAACTCAGAGCTAAATCAGGAACCAGGTGTATAATTCAGAGTAAGAATAATGACCATAGGTATGACTCAGCATCATGATTTAACCAAAACTTGATTCAAACAACCAGTAAACTAAAATTAAGCCGAGACTTATTTCCAGGTAAGAGACAATATAGAATCGGAATATGACCGAATTGAAACTACCTGGTGACTGGGTTGAATGATTCAGTTTGACACCTGGATGATTGATCGATTGATGAACTCGAGACTTTAATCAACAGCTTGTCATAGTGAATGGGATTGTGAACTCTGCTAATGTGCCTGGTTGAGAGAATCACGGGATTGTGATATAGATGACAGCTCTTGGACTCAAAATGAAATTAAATGGAAATTAAACAAAAATAAAAATAAATCATCATGATCTTGTAATCCCATGGCTGGCAGTATTGAAAATCCACGTGATGTATCCTTTTTGTTATGTGAAATCTCATATGAGTTTTTGTGCCTCGCCGAAACTTAATGGCAATCTGACAGATGAAGGCTGAGACGACATTTCAATATTAATTCATCAATGACCTGGAGAGATCACCATTTGACATGACTTTCGGTGATTAGAAGTGATGATCACGCTCTCTTGACATCTGGCTCGTGCGAAATCACGAGTTTTTCCTTTACGCATAGAAACGTTTTTGGTGGTTAACGGGCCTTTTATTTATGCTTCTTAACCACCGAAAACCACGACTTTCAGTGGTTAAGAGCCATTTTTTAACCCCTTTTAACCACCAAAAACCTGAGATTTGAAATTTTGGATACCAAGACCAAAGATGATACTTCTTCCAAGTTTACATCCAAAAAGCAGACCATATAACATACCTCAAAAATTTAGAAATGAATTTTTTGACCTGTTTCTATTACCTAAAACTGAAAGCTTGACAGTGTTATTTTAGGAGATAACAGTATTGATATATGACAACAAGTTTACAAAACATCCAGGAAAGCTCAGAACACATTGGCTTGGGCCATATGAGATCATCTATATTACAGAAGGAGGAGTTGCGCAGCTGAAGAAATTGAAGGGAGAATGGAAGGAAGACTTGGTGAATGGGAGTTGGCTGAAGTTGTACTATGACAACCAGCTACCTCACAGCTCTCAGTAGAAAGTTGGAAGAAAAGGGTCTAGATATCAGGTGCAGTTGAAACTGGGTACCAGACACAGAAAAGACAGTCTGCACAGGGATGGAGAGGAGGCACAAAGAAGAAAGCAAAGACTGCACTACGCAGTCCAAAGTTGAAGTAAAATAGAAGGATCAGATCTGAAGTGCCTCTAAACGAGTCACATGTGAGTGTTGGGGGATTTTTGGCCCTTGGGTATGGAATCAAGCAAATATCAAGGAAGAAGAGGTAAAATGTGAACTTCGCGGGAGACACAGTGATTGTTACTGGGTCGAAGTAAGAAAAATAGCAGAAAAGAAGGAGCGAAGCCCAAGAAATCTAGTCGTTGGATGAGGAGATCAGGGATGACAGATAAGCAAGGTATATGGATCAAGGACAACTTAGATAGTAGGAAAATCCATCGTTAGCACCACGTAGGAAGAAAGGAGAGAAAGGATGGTGAAGCCTAGGAAAAGAGGGTCAAGTTGACCTAGGGTATTAGACACCTAGGGCTTGTATATCTAGGGTTTTTGACACCTAGGTCTCGACCTAAGGTTGTTGGTGAGGGACTATATTGTATAAATGGATGTCAAGAGGACCTTGGTTGGGTCAGTACTGTTGTTGAGCATTGTTATTGATTGTTTTTCATTGAGAGAATATTGTATTGTGAGTGAGAGAAGTGTTGTGAGTAAGAGCCTTATGGCATTGTAAGATCTTCAACTGGGTGCAAAGATCAAGTCCTGCAGTTGGGTGCATAGGAGAGGGAGAGAAAGAAAGAAGAAGAAGAAGATCTGGGTCGAAGTAAGAAAAATAGCAGAAAAGAAGGAGCGAAGCCCAAGAAATCTAGTCGTTGGATGAGGAGATCAGGGATGACAGATAAGCAAGGTATATGGATCAAGGACAACTTAGATAGTAGGAAAATCCATCGTTAGCACCACGTAGGAAGAAAGGAGAGAAAGGATGGTGAAGCCTAGGAAAAGAGGGTCAAGTTGACCTAGGGTATTAGACACCTAGGGCTTGTATATCTAGGGTTTTTGACACCTAGGTCTCGACCTAAGGTTGTTGGTGAGGGACTATATTGTATAAATGGATGTCAAGAGGACCTTGGTTGGGTCAGTACTGTTGTTGAGCATTGTTATTGATTGTTTTTCATTGAGAGAATATTGTATTGTGAGTGAGAGAAGTGTTGTGAGTAAGAGCCTTATGGCATTGTAAGATCTTCAACTGGGTGCAAAGATCAAGTCCTGCAGTTGGGTGCATAGGAGAGGGAGAGAAAGAAAGAAGAAGAAGAAGATCTGCTAGAAGAGACCGCAGACAAGAACTGTAAGGCTTACCTTAATAAATCATAAGCACAGTTCTATGGATGTAGCCCTAGAGAGAGGGTGAACCACGTATATCTTGCGTTGACTATGATTATTGCTTTGATCTTTTTCATTGTTATATTTTTATTTGCATTGTTTTGTTATATTAGATCTATAGCTACGCAGGATAGATCTAGCTTGATAAGTTTTAGTTGCATAATGAGTTGATGTTGTACTGGATCCACTTGATATTCCCCTGGTTGTAGACATCTTTGTCATGCAACCCCCCTCATAGATGCTTTGAGTGAGACTTCATCTGCTTTGCAGGTGTTGTTGAAAGGGTCAGTATCGAGGGCTTGTTGGTGTGCTCTTGGAGTGAACCTCAGGTCTGCTCCTGTGCCAACAAGAACCCAGGGTGCATTATCCTAACTTAGACAATCTGGTGGAAAGCTAAATCAACCCCTTGATTTTTCCAATCTGCAAGAAGATCCTCTTGGACCTAGTCTACCTAATCACACATTAGGTGATAATATTACTGATCCTTTTGAAGCAATACTAATCCTAGGTGTTGGGGGATCTAGTATTCCACCATCCCCACCTGGTTCTTCTCCACCTTCTTCAAGAGATGACTCCTCTAATGAAGGCATTTCTTCATCTAGGCAATCTCAAAATTCACCCCCACCAACTCCCATGGCTAACCAAAAAAATCCCAGCAGGCCTTGGCTCAATCAAGATGTCGTGGCAGTACCTGGACCTCAACATCTGTTACCCAAACATCCTGAAAAGTGGTTACCCAAATTTGACCCTGATTTGAAGCAATCAGCTGAGGATCATATCAAGAAATTCATGTTAGTTGTTAGGGTTTGAAACGTCGAACACGAGGATGTCATGTGAAGGATATTCCCTTACACATTTGAGGGAAATTCCTCCACTTGGTATTTTGCAGAACAACCCCAAACTACCATTTCTTGGGATAAGTTTGAGACCTTTTTCTAAGAAAAGTTCGGAGATGACAAATCTCCAGAAGTTCTAGTAATGGAACTTTCCAATATGAAAATGAACCCTAAAGAGAAATTCAAGGATTTGAATCATAGATTCCTTATGCTTAAAAATAAAATCCCTCCAGAATAAATGTCTGTTGAAAACTTGATTGTTGCATACTATGTTAAATCCCTACACCATAATATAGCTATATGGGTTAAAAGGTCTAATAAAAACATGTTACTAGAAGATTTTGAGGAGGCAGTCCTTATTGAGAAGGACATTCTTAGTTTAAAGGATAATGTAAATGTGGAAGCTGAATCAACCTCCTCTTCTAAAAAGAACATAGAAATCCTCATTATACCTCCCCAAAATAAAAAGGAACAAGAAACTTTAGACTTGGAAAGTTTATAGAAAGTCTTTCAGAAGTTATCTAATCAAGTCGTAGACTTGAAAAGATCTGTTGAAGAATCCTATACAAGTAAATGAAACTTTAGACCACCTTTTAGGAAACCTTTTCCTCTAAACAAGCCAAATCCAACCACACAAGGTATGAATTTTGAAGGGTTACAATATGCTTTACAAGCAATACTAGAGGCAAATGATAGTGGTGTTTCTGTACTGCCCAAAATAAAAAATGACACAGGTGAAGAAGAAACACCTGATGAGGAGGACTCATGTCCTCCAGTCTTCGGACATCTTTCTAACAGTATTTTCCAAGCTAATTTCGAAAATGTCCATAAAAATCAACACCCATATAATACTCGAAGTAAGGTGCAAAATACATCCTCACCTGAGACAAGTAGAATTATAGTATCCAAACAGCCAAAACAGATTGAAACAACACGAAACCCTATTTCCCTAGATTTAGTATATTATTTGGTTGAAGATATTAAAAAACTAAGGGAAAATATATCAATTTTTGAATTGCTTAAATTCCCTCTTATCCTATAGAAAATGCTCTAAAGTATAGCTAATAATAGTAAAAATAATGATCCATTAAGAAAAAAAAATCAGTAGAAAATGGCGTAAATAAAACAAAAGATGTTGTGGGTAAAAAATCACCTGAAGATCATAATAAAAAGGACACATCAGACAAGACTGTAGGGAATTTAGATAAAATTATTTCAGGTACAACAGTAAAAAATCAGCAGATTTCTGCTCCCACACCACGAAAAAATGCCCTACCATTCTTGTTAACTTTGGAAATTTTCAACAGAAATGTGCAGAATTGTATGGTTGATTTTGGGGCCTCATCGAATGTAATGCCTCTGTTTGTTTGTCAAAATATTAATGCTGAAGTCAAACCTTCCGATTTGAAAATCATTCAGTTAGATAGAACTAATGTCACAATCGTTGGTGAACTTAAGGATGTATTGATTAGGTTGTCATCTAACCCAAAATTCCACCAAGTAATTGATATAGTTATCATTGATATTCCAGAAGTTTATGGCTTATTTTTTGGCAGATATTGGTCAGAGAAATTGCACGGTTATTTTTCTACAGACTATTCTCATTTGTGGTTACTGGATAACGTCTAGCCTAACAAGATCGGAATTAATAGAGACTGCTATCTGAAGTAAACTGTTACAGATTTAAATGATTCCAATGAGCCTTTTAGCGTTGTTGTAAATACAATTGAAGCTCAAGGAATGACCACTTTTTTTTGGAAATTTCATGACTGAAATATCCACTATCACAAACCCAGAACAACAATCTGAAATATCAACCCATACTCAGATAAAAACTGTGAAAAATGATCCAAACATTGTTGATGATGATGAAATATGGTCTTTATACTTTGATGGATCTAAATATCGTGAAGGAGTCGGTGCTAGTTGTATTACGATCAACCCCAAAGGCAATAATAAATTCATTTCCTATCAATTAGAATTTGAATGTACTAACAACACAACAGAATATGAAGCACTCTTGTAGGGACTGAAGAAGGCACTGAATCTTAAGGTGCAAATCTTGGTAGTGTTTGGTGACTCTAAAATTGTAGTCAAACAGGTAAAAAATGCTATTCATTGTTTATCACCTCATCTCAAAAACTACCAAACCGAGGTATGGAGCTTGATACATAAATTTCTCACTTTTAACATAAGTTCCATTCCTAGATCTAGTAATTCTAAAGATGATTTATTGGCTAATGTCACTTCGAAATTATTACTTACTAAGGGTTTTTCTCCTAATGCATTTTCTATTGAATTTTTATTCAAACCATTGATCCCCGACAACATTACCAATTGGTGAGTGTTTGATGATGATCAGCAAATCATAAATTGTCTACATATGGATGACACTTTCCAAGATGTTGTAATCGATGAAAGAACCCACAATGAAAACCTTCGTGATTTTTCGGTAATATCTGACCCTCATTCTACAGAAATATCATCTGATCTGATAAAATCTATCCCTAAGTCTGCTTTTAGATTAGAAAATTTTTATGATTTACATGACAAGTTTAGGGGAGTGGTTAATTGCAAAACGAACAGTTCTTCATTGATGTATGAAACTATAAATTTACGAACGCAAGATAATCCTCAGAATATCAATCTGGGCAAAGGGAGTTCTGAACAAGAAAGATCTAAATTCATAAACAATTTCAAAGAATTTAAATATGTGTTTTGTTGGACATACAATGATTTAAAAACCTTTGATCCAAACATAATACAACATGTAATTCCCATAAAGCCCCAAACCCAACCATTTCAACAAAAACTTAGGAAAATGCATCCTAAATTAGAACCCACAGTAAAAAAGGAACTAAATAAATTTCTAACTGCCAAGATCATTTTTCCAGTTCGGCATACTCAATGGGTATCCAACTTAGTCCCAGTAAGAAATAAGAATGGAGAAATTCGGTTTTGTGTCGATTTTCATAATTTAAACCGATCCTCTGATAAAGACAATTATTTTGTTCCTCCAATGGAGCAAATTTTGCAACAAGTATATGGTTCTGAAAGACTATCTTTATTATATGGTTTCTCAGGATATAACTAGGTCTTTATGTCTCCTTCTGATCAATTGAAAACCACTTTTTTCTCCCCATGAGGAACCTATGCCTATAGAAAAATGTCTTTTGGATTGATTAATGTCGGAGCCACTTTCTAGAGGGAAATGGATATTTATTTTTGTGGCCTCATAAACTAGTTAGTTGTTGTCTACTTAGATGTTGTCACTGTCTTTTCAAAGAACAAAAAATACCACTTGTCACATCTTAGGGTTGTACTAG
>JASDQU011442720.1:10201-21978 GCA_032191745.1 Picea mariana | reverse complement strand
GTTCTATGAGAACATAATATGCCTAGGCCTGAGGCCAGTGCACCCTATCCTAAAAAAAAACAACGTTTTCCAAATGTTGGAACAACCAGACCGATGGCATGGCTACCCCCATCACATGACGTTGCATTCCTACAAGGAGGTCATCAATGGTATCCATAGGAACATTACACATGAGGGCCACAAATTTCCTGCCCAAACCAAGCAAATTCCTAGATACATCATCACTCAGTCCTTCCTCCTCTCTACTTCGTCAGCTATGTCGCGAGACATTAGCTGGTTGCACAAGTCCTCTATTTGCGTAAAAGTAAGGTACTTGTTAGTATTTTGGATATCACAAAAATATAGAAATCATTATATATTAAAAAATTAAAATTAAATAACACAAAATGAATGATTACCTATATCTTGTGGCTCATATCCAATAGGGATGATGATGCCTGGATCATTGGTGAAATAAATGCATGTGTAAGGATAGTCCTAAATGAAGGGATTCCATCGCTCCCACCACTTGAATAAATCGTCATCATATGGGTTGGACATTTGTCCACCTCTTAAGCAAGCTACGAGCTCGGTCCATTAGACCATGGTTGGCCATGGTCGTAGGTGTCCTCGTATATGTGTTTGCAGGCTCATCATGGGTAACTTCTCAAAAAATAAAGTGCACGAGACACTCTTAAAGTAGAAGTTCTTATCTTTCCTGAGCTTTCATTCAATAAGCTATGCTTTCATGTTGTTGAGCATGGTATTTCTCTAGTCATACATAGTTGGTCATAGACATTCAACCCCATATTGCATTTGCATGCATGATCCCAAGTGTAATGAGTTGGATGCCATGATCCAAACCAAGGTATATAAGATGACTCAGAGACTCAAGTTGGTGATTTGTTTGATTGGCACTTGAGAGCCAGATTTCTCGGTTCCTGAATCATAATACTCATTGATAAATTCATTGATACTTTGACATCCTCCTCGAAATTGGAAGTTTGGCAATTCCCCTCTCCTAGACAAACCAATAACGAGGTAGATGTCTTAGACCGTAATGGTCAAAGAATGTCCAACGAGCATGAATGTCTCAACATTAGGGTTCCAATAGTCAATTAAGATATTTAATAATCTCCTTTGTACCCTCATGCCACCAATTTGGAAGAATTTATACATGCGCGTAGAGATTTTTCTGCCTCATCATTGTTAAACACTACTTGGTCCACCTCTTCATGTTCACGTTCTCTCTAGAGGACAAACATCCTACTCATTTGCCAAGAAATTTTTGAGTTAGCTTCTCTTTTTCAAAGTCTTCCCTAGGCATCCACAACCTATAGTTAGAACAGTCATGGATATCTGTGACTGGTGTTTCCACCAGTTGCAGATGCGTAGAGTCATGTCAATTAAATGGAGGTTAAGCTTAAAATTTGCATAAATTTAAGGAAATGAAGTAATTGAATGCAAGATAAGGTGAGAATACTTACTTGTTTAAGGTGGCAAGAGGTGTAGTTTCTCCAAGCTCTTTGATTCTTCGATTGGCACTCCAAGGGTTTTGGTCACTTTTTTTTGGGGGGGGGTAAAATGGTAAAAATGGATAGTAGATGGGTAAATATAACAAGTTTTTATTAAATTTTGAAATCCCACTTCCTATATTTTCAATATTTTTTCAAACATTTCAACTAATCATCATATTTTGTAGTGTTATGGTCCCTCTTTATAGGTCTTAGGCTCTTATAGACGCTCTTCATATTTTTTTTTTGATTGGACGAACTTAAAAAAAAAGGCCCTGGGCAGGTAATGTTCTCATAACTAACATTTAGGATGGGATGCATTCATCTGCAATTTTGCATTATCAATTGTCATTTCCATTTAAACTCAGGTTCATTCCCAATAACAAGTGATGGAACCTTTATATTTTCTCAAAAGAATCATTTTTTTTTTATGGTAGAGCCTACCTTCCATGAGCGCTCTAGTCTAGAATCCCCTTGTATTCTAGCGCTCATGCTGCAAGTATTGTTTTTAGGCTAGGGAGTCCTGTTTAGCCTTGCCATGACTTAATTTTGAACATCATACTTCTTATTCTTTCTTATTTTTTCCATTACCCGTGAGACTCCCTCCTTTACATGTTGCTCACAACAACATTATGGAGTCCATAGTTAAGCTCTTTTCAGACTCCTTAAAATTGAAAAGATTACCGAGTGACCTTGTTACTCTTACACTCATTAAACGTTCCTAAAGGAATGTTTGTTCAACACAATTTTACCCCTATTTTGGATTGAATAGCCTAATTACGAAAAATGTATACTCTAGCCTACAAACTATAAGAGTTCTCCTTAGTTTTTTTGTATACATTTTTAGGCTTAGGAGACTAAATTTACGAAAAAGGACAAGGGATTCCATAGTTAAGCTCTTTTCAGCCTCCTTAAATATGAAAATATGGTCGAGTGATCTTGTCTCTTTCACGTGTAAAACAAATTTGATGAGACATATTTTCGGTATAAGTTTAACCCTTTTCCGGACCAAACTGACTATGTACGAAAAAGGAATACTATGGTCCATTATTGGCCAAAAGAGTTCGCCTTAGTATTATTTTATTATTTTTCAAGCCCTCGAGACTAAAGTTAAGGAAAATACCATCATAGGAGTTTTACTTCCTAAAGTTGAGTCTTAACTACATTGCATTTTGACTACTCGCGCTTTTAGGCCTAATGTCACCTTCAACATGCTCTCATTGAACCTACTTCTTATACACTCTTATTATCCCCAGCCTTGCATTTTCCTCCTTTTTTGAATCGACACCTTATCGCCTAGAGAGAACATCCCCTGAGTGTCCTTATCCTACACATGATTCCTTTCATTGAGCATAGGTATGTTCCCTGCACTACATAACTAGTTTTCTTGCTCATGACACTCGTTTCCTCCACTGTACAATATAATTCTTTTATTCTTTTTTAGGATTTTATAATATGAAAAAGACAAAAAAATCAAAAACCAAAAAGAGGAGGGGGACATCTATCTCTTCTATTGGCAAAAGTTTTTCCACCCTTGAAGAAAGCACAATCTTGAGTCGATATCTCATCATTTTAGGTCTAATATGGATCTAGGAGACATTTTCTCATTATTGAGTTTTATCTCCTCGTATTGGTTACTCTTCCAACCATTTGGAGAGTTTATTGATGCCTCTTGTCACAAATGTATCCTAGTTTACAATCATGTTGGCTAAGTCACATAATGTGGCGTGCTTATGTTCAAGGGAAAGTTTCATCCTGTGTCATCCACTCTGCAGTTAGTATCTGACCTTGCAAGTCAAACTTCCCAAGTCAGTCTCATCATCATGAGTATCAGTCTCTTCGTTTGATTTCTTCTAAATATTTGTCCTTCCAGCAACCCTTGTTTTGGTTGATGGAGGATTCCTTAATGCCTTCCTTCCAACAAATCTCTTCCCATCGACTCTAGCACATCTTTCTCTAGGAGAGGGATCTAGAGTTATGTTTGGTACCTTGGGGCTTGCATTCATTAGAGACAAGTTCCCTCGCTATTGAAAGTGGGAATACGCCAATTTCCCCTTCTCGATAGATTCTACCAGGTGTTCAATGCAAGATCCTTTATTCACACTTGTTAGATTGTACCATGGTACCTTGACTCCCATTATCATCATCAGTGGGTTGTCTCTCATTTTTTAATGATATACACCATTGAGTGGTAATCAAACAATGTCTCACTTTTTTCGACTTCAACATACCTATTCACATAGTGTAAACTTGTACCACGATACATCGTTGTGAAGACTTCGGGTGAAGTACGAGAACCATATGGTTCCACCTCACAAAAATTGGTACTTGCATAGGATCAACTTGTTCATTCTATTGGTTCCACATATCCTTTGTTCTTGATCTTGAGACATAGCTCCACTGTGTATCTATTTGTGGATATGATCTACTTTGACATGGATCCATCGTGTATTCCGTGCAACCATTCTTTCTACTTCATGTTTATCAAATGGATCCATTGTGTATTTTTCATGGACATGGACATTAGTCATACTTTCATGGATCAGTAGTGTACTTGGTTCGGTGACCATGCTTATATCACTCCTGAACATTGGTATGCCTGACTTGGGAAGAAAAAATCTCATTTGATCTTTGCTTACGGACCACGGTTATTGTTCTTGAATAAGTTATTTGTAACCTTTAAGGGTACTTCAGTGCATCCTTTCCACTCAGAGTTTATCATGTATTTTGGCCATAATTTTTCCCTTTTTACCTCACACATTAGGGGGCATCTATTATAGCAAAAAATTCCACACCTATCCATTTATGCCATGGCCTAACCCTTTCCCAAAGATTGTTAGACATTTTCCCAAGTTGAATCTCCAAAAGAATTTTAAAAACATGCCTTACGAGCATAATTGTAGGTTTCCCTAATGCAAAGTGTGGACATCTGCGACTCTCTAGCTTGCAACCTAGGGTTTCCCTAAAAAATCATTAAAAATTAAAATAATTTCATGTTTTTGGGCAGTTTTTGCGGTTGAGCTCATTCCCCAACGTCCAATGGTCGTACACATAAAAATCCAACTCCCCCAACCTCTCAGGGAAGAGATAAAATCACCTTTTAGGGCTAAGGAGAGGTCAAGTCCCTTGGTGCAAGATTATGTTGCCAGTTTCTAGAAAGCCTCTCTTTCCTATAATCCTTTGAGAAAAACCCCTTGTTATCTGGAAACTCTTTTTCCAACATCTCTTTCCTATTTATATGGCCATTGGGTGTGTACTTATCCATAATTTGTCCATTAAAGGAAGAGCATATTGGCTGAGTATATGCTTGAGGGATTTTTGGAGTAACCCAGACAAGTGTCTTCGAGATGGTTCCAAAGGTGAGACAAGGTTGTAAGTTACCTTTCTGATTTGGTGTTATTAGAGGAGTTTGTTCTCCCTCCTATCATGTGTTCATTTTATTTATTTTATTATTAAGTTTACCTTGAATATGATTCGTGACATGTATATTATCTGATCATGTAACTACCTTCATAGAAACTCTTGTATTGTGTCCATTTTGCAGGTTGTTTCTAGCAAAGGATCTAGGGCTCGTCAAGAGAAAGAAGTGGGATCGACATCAAACTAGAGACTTAAGGTGCACCCTTTATCTCTCTTCCTTCCCTAACTTCTCCTTGTAAAGTAGTTATTATTTCAAGTTTTGTGTGTTTATCCTGGAGGGAATATCTCTGTGTTCTCCATACAATCTTGATATGTTGTGATTTCAATCCAGAATCATAGGGGAAAAATCTCGTCAACATTTTTGAAGAGGTTGAGTATAGAGGAGTAGCCAATTGTGTCATTAAGGAACTTTGGCTTCAACACTTCCTTACCAATATTGGTATCCAGTCTCACTATCTCAATATCATATGGTGTGACAATCAGAGTACACTGCGATTTTATAGCGGTCTAGTATAGCAAAATTGAACCAAATACATTGAGGTCCACATGCATTTCATCAAAGATGTAGCACATGACAAGATCATTGATCTACAGTTATGTCCTTCCTCTGAATAGTTCGTCAACATATTCACAAATACCTTCACTGGGATGAATTTTTATACTTTGTGGGATCATATTGGAGTGAAGAACATAGTTTCCTAGAAGCCACATTTTCTTCTTTTAATGCATTGTCTTTTGACGGGGGCTTTTGTTCCCACGTGGTTTTCCCTCTTTCCTCATTTTTTATTCAGTGTTCAATAGTTTCAATGTACATGAGTACCTAATATGGCCTAGTTGTTGGGACTCATTTTTTATTACTCCATAGTGATGTCCAGGGGGGGTGTTGGAGATATTTCTATTTTCAACTCACTAGTTCAGTGGTAGTTTACTAGAGCAGTTCTATTTTAGACTTTCTATTTTTAGACCATCATTAATATGCATGCATCCATTCCTAAGAAGAGCTCACTTTTATTTATCTTTTCTTAATTTTGGAATGTTCTACCCTATATGAGTGTGTATCGCTCATTCATTGTATTGCATATTGATTAGATCATTGGAGTAGTGTGGATATATTTTCTCATTCTTCCATATTGAATCTCTTGTCCTTTTCTTGATTGATCCAGATTTATGAGTGGAACAGAATGAAAACATAGATTTATAATATTAATAGAGAGACACAGTGAATAATAACAGAGATACAATAAAACTTGACTTCTATAAAATAAGAAATATGTTGAAACTGTAAAATGCAGACTTAAAACAATCTTGATAGAATGGTGGCATCTTATCTTTGAGCAGAGGTGTGTTGATTGCACTCATTTGAAACAAGATGAGTACTATGAGGTTCTAAAATCATTTTTATAATAAACATGAATGCCAAAACTCTATACATCCAAAAATCTAACCCTAGGAGATGAAGCGACCAAAGTCATGTGGGCCTTGTTGGGGTAAGTTGGTACATCAACTTCTCGGGGTCCTAACTTTTTCATACGATCTTGCACATGATATCCCGCTAGAAAGGTTTATTCGAATAATACACATTAAATAATCAAAATATTACTTTGTTTCTAGTTTTATTGTGGTGATCCATAAAAACGTTGTTTAGGGCCTCAAAACGACCCCGAAAGTTCAGGACCCGAAAACTAGGAAAAAACTGCCAAACTAAGAAACTCCCAAGATAATCCATTTGGAATAGGTGGGTGGCCACCGATATCCATATCATCAAAAATTTATCCTAGGTACTGGACCTTGTCCATGCTGAAGGATCATTTTTCCAAGTTGGCATAAAGCTTGTGCTACCGCAGAGTGTGTAGAAGCTGTTGAATATGCTACAAGTGTTCTTCCCAAGTCTTCTTGTAGATGAGGATGTCATCTAGATACACCTCTACAAAATAATTGGTGAAAGGATGAAAGATATCGTCCATCATCCTCATGAAATTTGTTGGGGCATTTTTCAAACCAAAGGGAATGACCAACCATTCAAAAATACCTTCTTTTGACTTGAAGGAAGTCTTCCATACATTTGTCTGCTCTATTGGGACCTGATGGTAGCCAGACTTCATATCAATATTATTGAAGTATTTATCCCCCTTAAGTTGATCAAGTAGATCATCAATTCAGGGAATCGGGTACTTGTTCCTTACTGTGATTTTATTTAGGGCCTGATAATCAATGCAGATTTGCCAGGTCTTGTATTTCTTCTACACCAGGATGATTGGGCTTCCACAAAATGATGAGTTGGGTCAGATGTGCCCCTTGTGGAGTAGTTCTTGGATCTGACACTTGATCTCCTCATTTTATAATAGAGAGTGGTGCGTTGAGGGTCATATCGATGGAATGCTTGACCTGACAGTGCAGAGGTACCCCAGTAGGTGATGAGAAGATGTCTTTTTATTCTTCCACGACCTTATCCACTTTCTTCAGCTGGATGGAGAGGTCAGCTGCAGAGGCCATGGAGGTTCCTGTAACCTTTTGCTCACTCTGAGAATGAATCACGAAGAAGACAGACTTATCGGTCTGAGAGATGACCTTCCTACATTCCTTGGAAGAGATCAAGGAAATAACACTACGTGGGACTACCTCGGGTATCCTGTACAATTTCCTGTTCAAAGTAATAAAAAAATTGTGATGCCTAGACTCATATATAACATAACGTTTACATAAATAAGGTTGGCCCAAAAGGACATCACACACTTCAAGGGGAGAAACATCACAAAATACCTCATCTTTGATTGGCTTGATGTCATGTGACAAGTGACATTGTTAGCTGACACAAAGATTGCTTCCTTGGCGTAGCCATCTGATGGTGTAGGGATGTGGGTGGGGCATTATTGGTAGGGCTAGCCTCTTGAAAACCTCCACTAAGATGAGGTTCTTCTAGCTACTGCTATCAATGATGAAGTGTAGCAGAGTTCCTTTCACCCACATCTGTGAATGAAAGAGGCGCTCTCCTTACCTTGGCTCATCAGGTTCATCGGGTTGGATCTTGGTGGCAGCAATGGTGGCACTAGGTTCCACGTCAGTGATCTATCTCCCCTTCTCTGGTTCTAACTCAAAGATGGAATGCACATCTAATTCATAGGCTTTCACCTCAACCACAAATGACTGCTTTGCCGAACAATCAGTAGTGTTATGCCAAGGGATCTTATGGAAGTCGCACCACTTCTTAGTATCTTTATTCATCTTTCCATTGTCCTTATTTTCTTGTGGCTTGGACTAGTTGTCTTGAGGCTTCCCATATTTTCTATGTTCTTTTCCCTTACCTTGATTTTGCTATGAGGGGTTCCCAAACCCAAACTGGCGCTTCTTTTGTTTAAGATTTTTCTCGATTTTGATGGCATATCCATAGGCCCTACCTAAGGATGAGATGTCCAAAAACTCCATGTATCTATGAAAATCGTCATGGTTCCTGAGAACCAGATGTCACTCATAATATTTGATACCCAAATTGGTGTGCAAGGTATGGAAGAAATTGGTGAACTCTGACACTCTTTGGTTTCTTTCCATCTGCAATGTGGTCCATCTTGTATACAAGTAATCATAACTTCCAATAGCGTAGTATTGTTCCTTAATAACATCCCTGAAGGAATCCCAAGTGGGTGCAACTACAAATAATGTGGATCCCTCTATTTTCTTTTTCTCATAGAGAGTCTCCTACCAATATTTGACATGGGGGATGGCCTTGAGGAGCGCAAATGTAATATTTTATCTATCTAAAAAGTTATAGATATAAAATTAACCTTCTAGAAGGTTTAACCATTTATCTACGACTTTCACATCTATTTGAATTTCAAATAGAGGAATTTCAAAATTGATTTGTACCTTGAAGGGGGCAGTGCCTCTACTTGCGGTAGATTCATCGCTTGTCGAAAACCATCGAAGGATTTGTACAAATTTTTCCATCATCTCGTTCCTCTGTCGCTCAAGGGATTCCTCGAGCAACATTTTGAAAGGATATCTTGTCCCATCGTCTTTATTTTTACCCACCATGGATGATTTCTTGGGCATGCGAGATAAGTTGTCCTCAATAGAAACAAGCACGATACCCAACTCTCTATACCTTGACCACATCGATGAAATGCACTAAAAAATGACAAGGAGCATACTGCTCTGATACCACTGATCCAGATTTATGAGAAGAACAAAATGAAAACATGTATTTATAATATTAACACAAAGACACAATGAATAATATAGATAAATAGTAAAACTTGACTTCTATTAAATAAGAAATATGATGAAACTGTAAAATGCAGATTGAAAACAAGCTTGCTAGAATGGTGACAACTTATCTCTAAGAAGAAATGTGATAGCTACGCTCATTCACAAGAACATGAGTACTATGACGCTCTCAAAGAGTTTTTACAATAAACATGAATTCCAAAACCATATACATCCAAAAACCTAACCCTAGGATATGAAGCACCAAAATTCATGTGGGTCCCGTTGGGGTAAGTTGGTACATAAACTTCTTGGGGTCGTAAATTTTTCATATGATCTCTATTTTTGGTGCACGATAGCCCATTGGAAATATATATCCAAGGAATACACAGTATGCCATAAAAATATAATTCCTTCTACAATTTGACTGTGGTGAGCCCTAAAAACATTGTTTAGGGCCTCAAAATGGCCCTGGAAGTTCAAGACATGAAAACTAGAAAAAACTGGCAAACTGAGAAACTACCAAGATGAGCCATTTGGAACATTTGGGTGGCCATCGATATCCATATGAATCATTGATAATATTTTATTTTATTTTCTTTATCTAGGTCTCATGTGTAGGTTTCCATGAAACATTGACAAATAACAACACCTCTAATAACATTATTAAATAAGGGAGAATTTTCTTGGACTGAAGCAACAACCAAATCTTTTGAAAAACTTAAGGAGTCTATCTATACAACTCTTTTCCTATCCACACTTGACTTTACAACAATATTTATTTTGGAGTGTGATGCCTCGGACCATGGAATTCGTGTAGTTTTAATGAAAGAAGGAAGGTCCCTTTCCTTTGAAAGAATCCAACTTAAAGGGGAAAAATCACTCAAACCCATTTATGAAAAATAAGTGTTGGCCATATTACATGAAGTTCATAAATGGTGCCATTACCTAATAGTAAGACACTTTAAAGTAAAAACAGATCATGATAGTTTGAATTAATTCTTGGAGTAATGATTATCTTCAGAAGAGAAACAAAAAATGGGTTACAAAGATGATAGGTTGTGACATTCAAATTATCTACAAAAAAAGAAAACATAATGTTGTGGTGGCTACCCTTTCAAGGAAATAAGAAGAAACAACAGTTTCACTATGTGTTATTTCTATTCCGCAGTCTGAATGTGTAGAAGAAGAAATGATAGAATGGAAGAAACATCAAGAGGTATGCAAGATCATTCAACAACTACAAGAGAACCCCATTTCACTAAACAATTTTGTATAGAAGAATGATTTGTTATTTTATCACGATCGCCTATATTTATGTAATAATTCCCAACTCAAACGAAAGGGCCTTCTGGAATTGCACACTTATCTTATAGGAAGACATTCAGGATTCTTGAAAACATACCATAGGATCAAGAAGGATTTTTTCTAGGAAGGTTTGAAAACTAATGTTCCTAATTTTGTGTCTGAATGTTTGGTCCACAAATAAAATAAGGGAGAGACAATCAAGACTTCAGGTCTCCTACAACCATTAGATATTCCAATTCAACATTGGGAAGAAGTTTCAATGGATTTTATTATAGGTTTTCCCAAATATGAAAGAAAGACTATCATCATGGTAGTAGTGGATAGATTCAGTAAGCCCATTTTTTCTCTATTTCTCATCCTTTTAAAGCAATTATAGTAGCTACATCATTCATGGAAAAAATTCAAAAGCTACATGGAGTCCCCAAGGTTATTTTAAGTGACATAGATCCAATTTTCACTAGAATTTTTTGGAAAGAATTATTTTCTTGTTTAGGTACTCAATTGGTTCACAACTCATCTTATCGCCCTCAATCCAATGGGAAAGTTGAGATTGTGAATAAATTTCTAGAAGGATATCTTCATTTATTTTCATCTGATAAACAAACACAAAGGGTCAAGTGGTTTCCCTTTGTGGAATAGTGGAATAACACATCCTTCCATACTTCATCAAAAATGTCCCCATTTCTAGAACTTTATGGATATCATCCTCCATCCATTACATCACCCATGAAATGGAATACAAAGGTTCAAGTAGTGGAGGACCACATAGGGAACCAACAAGAGGTTCTCAAACTATTGAAGGACAACTTGCTTATGGCACAAAATAGGATGAAACAACAAGCAAGCAAATCAACATCATAGCAAAAGGGAATTTGAAGTGGTGGATTGGGTATTTATGAGGCTACAATCATATAAAAAAATATCCCTCAAGAAATAAAAGAAGGACAATAAATTAACAACCAAATATTATAGCCCCTATAAGGTTTTTCAAAGGATTAGAAGTATGATTACAAATTGGATTTTCCTCCATCTTCACATGTACATCCATTCTTCCATGTTTCTTGCTTAAAGAAAGTAATCAACAACAATGTCCTAGTCTAAAATATTTTACCAGAGATTATGAAGAAGGGAAAATCATACTAGAATCAGAAACAATCCTTGAAATAAGGATTAAGCAGCTAATAAATCAAGGAATTATAGAGTAACTTGTCAAATGGAAGAACCTACTAGTGGAAGAGGCAACATGGGAAGATGAGTTCTTCATGCCAAAAAACAGGTGGTTAGTCAAGTGTTTAGGATAACACTAGTTTGAAGGGGAGGGGCAAGTTAATACCTAGACAAATCCCCATGTTATGT